>JAODUK010024740.1:12500-24452 GCA_027564635.1 Typhlichthys eigenmanni
ATATAAGATAAGATATGCCTTTATTTGTCTCATAAATGAGAAATGTCATATATGTTTACATTCCCCTCTAGTCCTCCTCATAGCACTCATAGGCTCACTCATGGGCCTTCTCTGCCCTTCTACAGCCACATCCTCTTTTATACCCAGTGTGGTTTCAAACTTAAACAGTGAGTTGGGGAGGAAACCCGTTGCACTCTAAGGTCCTTATAGGCAAGTCTGGCTGCTCGGCAGCCATCTTATACGTCTCCGGGCAGTTATTAGAAAGACGGAATCTAAATGAATGGAGAGAGAGCCACTTCAATGGTCACCGGGATATAAAAGCTACAATCACAAGTCAAATCTGATAAAAAGAAACTCTTAAAATGCTTGGTGACTTTCCTCCCTAAATAACGTTAAAAAGCCATTTGTCCCACAGGTTATACTGTCTGCTTGCGACAATGAAACCACACGATTGGCTAAATAGGTTAAGGTTTGGCCGCTCTAAAGCAGACAATTGGCTCTTTTCCTCCGCCCTCTATATTTGCCCATAATGGATTTTTCCCATAGAGTTCTTTTCAGAATTCTTGAAGCGGCTGTGCCTTCTATAATATCTCTGCTAATAACACACAAAGCCATTTGCTGTGTTTCTGAAATTTCAGACACAAGTTTCAAAGGTGTTACCGGTTACTTTTTTCTGAAAACCTGTCCAGTATCTTAAAGATGGCCTGTTCTGTAAGTTTTTTGCTAAGTAAGTGTATATATATAATGTAAGTGTAAATATTGCGATACTCAGGTGTATCGATATTTTCTTACACCCCTATTGGTCCAGCAGGTATAGTCACCACCCACGCCAACTGGTCAGTAGTAGATTGTCAGGGTGGTGCTTGGGCCGGTCTAAATAGACTCGACTCGCAAATGGCCGGTCTTCGTACAAGGTTTGGGACGCGGAGTCAACACAGTCCATTTGACCAGCTGCATCTTCAATCCAGTTAGGCTGCATGCCCTTATGTCTCAATCCTTCCCTGTAAACCCGTTACCCCCTGTTCTATACTGTCTCCCGTTCCTCATGTCTTGTTTATACTGGCAGCAAGTCAGTCAAGACAGTAGTAAAAAAAAAAAAACCATGCATTACATAAAAGCCCATCCTATGACACAAACATCAAACTGCAAATAGTGGGCGAGTTTATTCAAACTGACGTTGGGCTTGGAGAAACCGAGAGACCACACATACACACACACACACAAAGAGCTAACACTGAAGCTGTCAATATTTTTGAGAAAATGACCACACGCAGCAAACTGCAGCAACTATATTTATAATAGCGTAAAGACAGAAAGTGTACTGTACACTAATGGAAACAGGAAATGGAATTATTACAATTAATAAAATGTATTTGTATATCAATATAGCCTACATACAGGTACACACACACACCCATACCCAACGTTACCTCAGTTTAAATTAAATCACCATAGATTAGAAAGTGGCATGCATGTATTACACGCACACACGCGCACGCACGTGCGTTTCTGCTTGATTAAAAAGTACTGACAGACATCGTGTAACCTGCACTTACAAGCACGTAGAGCTCCAGTGTGAATCATCTACACCCAAGGCCATCTGCTATTCACTGCGCTCAAAGTCAATAGCTGGCCGCATTCTTTTTGAGAGAGATTTAGACATGCTTGATGGGAAAAGTTCAAACTTCATTTTGTCGTGTTTTTCTCAAGAGAAATAATGATTTGCGTCAGAAGAAGAGTACTTAGCTATGCACTTGATTTGTGTTCTCCCGTGATTTTAAGCAGGGAACATTTTGCTCCTCGCTCTCCAGTCTGCAGTGTCTTGCCTTTAGCCCCCCCCCCCCCCCATTACTCATGTTTCACACCTGAGTGGACACTGTCACGCATGAAAGACAATACATAGAGTCACAAGTATTCAAGAATTAATTTAAACTCATCTGGGATAGGCTAGCTTGTGGGTGAATGGCTGTTTGTCAAGGCCACAGATCGATTAGGCCAGTGTGGTCTCCGGTGATAACCACTTGTTTTAATTTCTTTTCTCATTTTGGATGAATGGATACAAATGTATGAAAATGCGTTATACTCCAATAGTCACATAAAATGTGTGTCGGACCTTAAACGGAGCAGTGCAACCACTTATCCCTGCTCCCAGTCTTTTAGCAATAATTCATACTACACATCGGTAAAGGGCCTGTACTGTAGATGTCCTTTTTGCTACCACCGATTCTGTATCCTCTACTGTATTTTCCATTCATTCTTACTTAACATTTCCTGAGAAAGTCCTGATGAAATTCTTTGCAATATAAATAATGCAAGTTTAATGGGTTTTGGGTGTTACAGAAATAGCTACTGTATGGGTGTGTGTGTGTGTGTGTGTGTCAATGTGTCTACCCCACGGTATACCCACACGTGTGTGTGCGTGTGTGTGTGTGTGTGTGTGTGTGTGTGTGCGTGTAATGCTTCATCACGGCCTACTACAGCGTGAAGTGAGACCAGAGAGACACAGAAGAAGACAGAAACAATACTGTGTGTGCGTATCTACTGTATATTTGTTGTTGTTTATTAGTTTGTTGTTTTGGGGCCGCAGGTGTTACCTGTCGTCTTGTCAAACTGATGAAAATGAAGAGTTGAAGGCCCATAAATAAACATCAACGGTGTATGGAAATAGCATTTGAGACGTCTGGCACATCAGCGGTGACGAGGTCATTAATAAACCATCGCCACAATGCCTGATTGTAGCGGCAGCGGTGGCGTCTCTGAGATAAATCTTGTGTGCGGACTCGGAGTGCGACACATCTCTTTTTTCTCTCTTTTGTTTTATTTTTTACCTGATTTAATGTGGTTTACCAGACAGGGAATGAACGCGTCTAGCGGTTACATGTGCGTCGTGTCTGTTTTAAACACTCACGATGCCCGCGCACGCGTCGCGAGGTCAGTTGTTATATTTCAGTAAACTACAGTCGTTGTTGTTGTTGTTATTGTTGTTTTTAATATAAATAAACATCCTGTTTATTGTACTCCACTTCTGGAACTAGTGGTTCCCTTCACAATTACACGTATGGGCACATGCACTTACTGGCAAACATAGGCTACAGTACACGAGCATTATTTTGTTCTGTTATGTCTTGACAACTGACCTACTTTGGAGGAGTCTGGCAGACACACACACATTTGCGCGCACACTTGCTAAACACACTCTTACAGGCACACAGTTACACTTTGTCATAAACCTGCTTTGTGGAGGGGGGGGGGGTCTCTTTTCTGTACTATACTGGCTCATTTGTCAAATTACCTAGTTGGGACAATTTGTCAGATGCAGACATATTACACACACACACACATACACACACAAAGACGCACACACGCACGCACACACACACACACACGTGACAGATGAAGGTCAGGGACAGAGGATGCGATGTTTGTCGTGTGTATGTCACTTACGTGACAGAATTACAATCTCTGTTCCAGAGATGTACACGTCCGTGTGCATGCGTCTGTCAGGGCATTTATTTCCATTCCAGTTTAGTTATTCACAGGTTCATCGTGATAATAAAATAAAAGGTGTTTTAAAGCTCTAAAATGTATAATAAAACTCTTCCTCAACTGTGTTATAAGGAACTGAAAGGGCTGGATTTTTTCTTAGTCTTATATGTCATTTCGCCACAGTTGTATAGTTTTATAAAACATGATTCGGCTCCAGCTGTGTCAACCAACTGTCATTCACACACACTGTCCCACTACTGAAAAGCCAATCACGTTAAAGTTCATATAGCGATTGTATTTTTGTGACTATGCTTACGTAGTTGTTATAATATGTAGCTGTAGTAAGCTCCATCCATCCAGTGTGAAACAAACGCTAACCCTTTTAACCCTCGTAGAGCATTTTACTGTATGTTCCTCTCCTCTTATGCAGCGGTACTTCGATGAGCTGACAGGAGCATCTTAGCTTGTTATTCCATGCTATAACAGATGGAGATTACCTTTAATGAAGATGAAGATGTAAAATCCTGCATTGGATGTGGGATGGCTTTCTCTTTTCCCCTGTGGGTCTCTTCTAGAAGAAATGTAAATGGCAGGGTTTAGATCCCAGTATGAATAAGTGAGGCTTCATGCGCAGGAAACATGAACATAATTACAATGGAAACATGAAAAACTGAGAAACATGGAGGGATGAGTGGAAACCGTAGACTGTATAAATAAATGAACAAACCCTCCCCATAGTTTTTCTCAAGAATGGATTTGAACACCGCATTTTGCTGGCTCTGGCCGTCGCCATCTTTGCAGTACCTCACTCCGCCTGCGATGCCCTTCTATCCACTATAATGGGATACATGTATGGCAAAAATGTTTTTAACTGATTAGTTATAAAAAAAGATTCGTCCACGTACAGTTGTCATGAACGGGGAGGCTAGCTATAGAGCATTTTAGTCAACTGTTAGTCTAAATGTTTTCTCTCTTTACAGTAATGCAATTAGTCTAAAAATATAGTAGCATGTTGCATGCAGATGGTAACATATCAACATTAAAGTAATCCTAGCCATATATTCAGCATGGTAGCACAATTCACCTTCAAATTATATTCCTTCAGTTTAGCCTTGTAGCAATGCCTAATTATCCTCCTAAATTAATTAATTAATTAATTAATAATTAATTAATTAATTATTAAACTAAGGTAAGGAGATCTGGATTAGCGCTACAGGCTATTTGTTTACTTTTTTTTAACCGATTTTAGTCAATCTGTCCTACCATCTCAGATTGTCCTCTTTGAAGTGCAAAAACGGCGATGATGTTAACTCTGTCGATCTGTCACTGCAGTCATGTGAACGCGTTCGTCTGTCTCGCCAGCCGGCCTTTACATCGTGCTGTGCACGTATGTTGCAATGACGGTACAGTATATCACACGCATGCACAGCTGCAAAGTATAAGTTCTACCACTTTAGTTTCGCCTCGTCACCGAAAACACATCTTAAATGTTGTCATAGTTTTTATTATCAATTATATATTTTCGTCTAGTTAACATCTCGTTTTGGTCATGGATAAAAGGTTGTTGACAAAATAGTTTTGGCATGATTTTATTAAACGTAAATTTACACTGGTGCAAACAGAGAGCACGATGACAGCGGCCTCCGTTGCTTAATAAGGGCCTGAGTGAACCCGAAGACCCGTCATGCAGAACCTTTCACAGGTTACTCTGTGATCAGTGTCCGGCGTTGACCTTTTGCCACACACACGCACACAAACACGCAGTCACCTGTGCAGGCACACACACACGCACACACACACACACTAGTAGACACAACAGAGTGCACATACAGACATCCCTCACACCTTGTTTGTTGAGGTACTGTATTGTAATAACTTGTTGCCAACGGTGTTACAACCATCAACTCACTACCCAATGATGGCAATTACAAGTGAAACTGTTGCCGGGCAACTCTCTCTCTCTCTCTCTCTCGCTCGCTCGCTCGCTCTGTCTCTCTCTCATTCTTTCAGTTAGCACACAAAGATGAGGTCGGGTGGGTGGAAAGTGGATATCGTATAATTGGAGCATAGCAAGGTGAGCAGGAGCCTAAACTGCACTCAAGGATGGAGCTATAATGCGGGGTGTTTATGCGCCATCACTTGCCTTAAACGTGGCAGTGGTCCAGACACAGCGCTGCTCTCGCTATTAGAGGCCGGTAAATGGAAAGGTGAATGGTAGAGACAGACAGTGTGATTAAAGCTCTACAGATAATCGCCGTAGCCGTGTGTGCGTTCATGACATGGCAGGGATGGGGTAATGTACAGTAATGAGAAGTGTGTTTGGGGTGCTGGGGATGGGGGGTATGGGTTGAGTGGCTTTTGTGGGGGGAAAAGCGCAAGGCAGAGTCCATGTCCGAGGTTAAAGCTCTTTGTTGCATTGTATTGCATCTCTGTTTGTCCCAAAATCCATCTGTTCTTCATTTAATTTCAAGTAATCATCACCCTAGCCACCCTAACACACCAGCCCAACACACACACACACACATACACACACAAATCATACCTAAGACTTGGATGGAATGTGTCTCCATTATGTGTTGATTATCATCTGCCCATGGTTCTATGCTTCCAGAGGTACCTAATTATCTTAATGCTAAATTGAATTTTGTTCCAGCTCAGTGACTGTTGTTGACTCTCGTAATCCATTTTTATGAAAAGGGCTTTGCTCCAATCACCGCTAAACTAATACAGATACAAAGCCAATGGCTTCCACAGTAATTATGCATGTGCAGGTTTTGATTTTGATTTAATATTTTCAGTGACGGTGGAATATTTCTCTAACCTTTGCACATGTGTTTCAGTTTGTTGTCTGGCATGGCATGTTTGCGTAAAATTAATTACTTGATACTTTTGTGTAGTTTGCTGTGTGTACATTCAAGCGATGCCTCTTTTACGTAGAGCATTTAAAGCAGAGGCTATCAAATGCTCTTCTACATGTATGCTTTTCACGTGGTGCTGACATTGTGACAGGTTTATTACTGGACGTCTGGACAACAAATATTGCATAGTGATTTGTCATGTAGCCATTAACTGCAAAGCTAGATCTCTACGTCTGCATCGTGTTAGAGCAATTTGTTTTGGCTAAGGAACATTCAGCCCCTGCAGGTTTGAGAAACCATCTACTGGATGACGGTGTTGATCTGTAAAACATTTCAGAGGTGTAATCTGCTCTGGAAGGTATATTATGATTATTAAGATGTCAGGTTATTATGAAATATTAATAAATATGTAATTCTCAAATTAAACAGCAGAAACTAAACACAAGGGAGGCTTATCTACTGTATGTAATGACTACAGTATATATTCAATAATAAAATAATAAATATAACCTATAGGAAGTAACACATTCTATTTCCTCATTCAAAAATAAGTTAAATCTCTTGTAGGATGATGCAGGAACAATGTAAGTTAATATGGGTTACTGCAACATACAAATGCATTTTTTTTTATATTGTGATAATGTAATAATTACGCAGGAATACTTTAGCCAATTTGTTCTCATTTTTGCATTGTCAGCAGAGTAAAGCATCATATATATTCACATTATTTACAGGTTTTTGAAACTTTCTTAAATGAATCACAAACCAAATGTCACTATGCATCCTTTTGATAAATGTCACATGTTGCTGATTCGGCACCTATTGTATCGTAACCATCCTGGATTCCTCCCTCTGTGGTTTCCTCCCAAGGTTTCTTCCACTTTTTTACCCAAACAGTTGTTAGGGAAGTCTTTCCCTAACAACTCAGTAGTTTCACAAAAGGGCTGCCATTAGTTTCCATGTCACATGTGGGCCTGTACAGCTCTTTGAGACTATAATGTGATTAAGGGCTATTGTATATAAATAAACGTGACTTGACTTGACGTGACAACCTGGCTACATTCAACTTCCGGGCACAGGTGCATGAAATGTGTCTCTGTGGGTTCACAGTAACGTGACTATATATACACTGCATATGTTGTCGCACACAGGATGGCTATTCCCAGTACCACTTTGTGGGCTCTGCCTCCACGATAGAGAGAGACAGACAGAGGCCCTACTCCTCCTCACGCACACCCTCTGTCTCACCCGTCAGGACCTCGCCCAACAACCGCTCCGGTGAGTGTCTCGCGTGTGTGTGCGTGTGTGTCTCCAGGCAACAATCAACACACAGCAATCAAGTCACATGGTCTTCATATCTGCCAACCCAGTAGCAGGATCCTGTATACGGTTCTCTCTGATTAAACGGTATAAGAGAGCGTCATTACGATACGCAGACGCCCTGCGCCCTCCCCCCACCTCCCTTAGTGATGCCGAGTAGAACCACAGCTAGCCTTTAGGGCCGGCCCCTCACCTTGGCTGTTAGCATAGGCGCTAAAGAGAGAGCGGTTAGCAAGCTGGTGAGGCAGAAAAGCATTATTCCACACCCACTCTTTTTCCACAGGGCCTAGGTGGGAGGAAGGAATGGGGGGGGGGGGGCGGGTGCGAGGGCTGTGTGCATGAGAGCGAGGGGAGAGGCAAACAAGAGTTATGCCTCAATAGTTGGCGCAGGGCGGAAGGGAGGCAGCAGAGGTTTGACTTTGCCGGGGCGACGGTGAAAATAAGGCTGCAACTGGGAGTGATATCTGTGTGAGGGGTAAAATGGAGGTGTCAGGCAGTCCCTTCGTCACCTCCTCCTCTCCTCCTTCCATACCTGTGTCTATCTGCTCTCCACACTGACCCTCCTTCTCCGTCCCTGCCACAATGGTATCTCCTCCATGCACGCGTCTCGCTCCGTGCTGCGCGCCGTAGAGTTGCACGGAGAGCGGCATCGGACACATAGCAACAGGAACCAATGACTTAAGCATGTGAACAATTAGCAAGAGAGCCTGAGGAAGGACTTCAGGCTTGATAAAGAGACGACGCCTGAACCCAGGGCCCCAGAGCGCGGCGCACCGAAAATTAGAGAAAAGCGTCAGGAGAGAAAGAAAGGCATGAAAAGGGAGAGGAGGAAGGGATTCGTGGAGATGGGAATCCCCCCTGGAGGAGCTGCGATGGTATGTTTTGCGCCGATAGCGCTCAGATCTGGTCTCCTGGGCTCCCGTATCCAACGGTTACCATCCCCGTTGCCGCTGCGGTGACGCCACAGCCTTTAGCAAGGCTTGGCGCGCCAGCCCACACATTTAAGCTGTCCCGCGGAGCTAAAGAACTCCTTTTTGAAAATGAACGAAAGTTTCTTGAAACAGATCCAAGCAGCCCGCATTTCAAACGCCCTTCTGTCCAAGGACATAGATTATAGCATGAATTTGTGGCTCGCAGGGTATTTAATGGTTTGCTGGGCAGACTAGAGCAGTTGATACACAGGTATAGGCAGGATTCAAGCCACTCAAGTGTGTCAAGATAAGCAAAAGTGAGTAAGCACTTAAAGTGGGCTATGCAGGGATTACAATGTCACCATTTCCTTGTGTGTGTATGTGTGTAAGTAAGCGCTTCACAGATACTCAAAAAGACTCTGTGTGTGTGTGTGTGCGCGTGTATCTGCTGCATGCCCGGAGGCAAACGGGTGCACTCATGGGTTTGTTTATTTGCGTGTGGGCTTTGGTTGGACAAAATCAAGTCAAATCTTAGTTTCTAGTTTGGAGGGGGAAAGGTTTAGCTTCCAGTGTCTCTCGCGGTCCCTTTTTCAAGGCAGTTTGAATGAGCTGTCACACAGCCGGTTTGAGGCTGTAGTTTAGATGGCTTCAGTGAATGGGAGCTAACAGCTAAATGTGTTATCGCTGCGTCCCAGCCGTAAGGGAAGACATGCACTATTAAGGTGAATCTATGAAGAGAAAATTGTCAAGTTATAGGCAAATGAAGAGACACCCCACAAACCTAATAATATGCAGTGTGTGTGCGCGTGTGTGTGCGTGTGTGTGCGTGCGTGCGTGAGATTATTTCCTGAGGTTGTTTAACAGGCTGGGGGTGACCCTTCAAGCTGACAAGCTAAATAATGAGTAATGAGTCTGCACCTTGAAAGACCACCCCACACACACACACACACCCACACACGCACACACCCACACACACACCCACACACACGCACACACACACAAGCACGTAAATGCTCATGCACGCGTTGTCTGTGTCTATTGCTTTATTGCTGTAGCGAGTGCCCCAGCCTCCCCGAGGGAGATGATGAGTCTGAAGGAGCGCAAGATGGACTACGATTCCACGGCAACCAACGCCGGTTTCTATAGCAACAAAGGAGATCACACATCCCGGAAAGACGCCATGGCAGGTGTGTGCGTGTGTCCCAAACAGTTAAACAGAGGATTGTGGGTTTTATCCTCTGTCTTTCATTCTGTCATCCAGCTTATACTCTCCATTTTTGCCTTCATCTTGTTGTCGTTTTTCCTCAATCTTCTCCTCTCCTATACGTCATTGTCTTTCTCTCCTCCTCCCCCTCTCTCTCTCTCTCCCCCTCTCCCTATCTCTCTCTCTCTCTCCCTCTCCCTATCTCTCTCTCTCTCTCTCTCTCTCTCTCCCTCTCCCTATCTCTCTCTCTCTCTCTCCCTCTCCATATCTCTCTCCCCCCCCCTCTCTCTCTCTCTCTCTCTCTCTCTCTCTCTCTCTCTCTCTAAGGATTTCCCTTTGTGTCTGTCTCCATACATTTCTTGCCTTTTCTTTCTCAGTATTTGTCCTCGTTCTCTGTTGGCTTTGTCTCATGTTGTTCGTCCGCAGACAAACGTGACAGGCTAATTGGCATGCAGCTTTTCACCAGAGTGCTAAAAGTATTTGACACTAATTAGCAGGTTTTATTTAATACTTTTTTTCTCTTTTTTTAACAAAACCGCTGTCAAATCAACTGTCAAAAAAAAAAACCCAGAATACGAGCACCAATGGGTAATTTTTGTTGCGGTCTAATAAACATTATAATAATAACATTGCCTTTCTTTCCTTATTTTTTCCCTTCTTCATATGCCAGTGTCCTGTGGAACATCCACTTTGTTTCGGAACTCTTACTTGACTGCCAGCGATGACATCAAGCAAAACCAGGTGAGTAGTATTTTTTAGGTCTGTCAAGCGATTAAAAAATGAATCCAATTAATTACACGCTTTGTGATTAATTAATCTAATTAATCACATTCATCAATATTTGTCTTTTGCTCCCTTACATATCGCTAAATCGAGTCAATGACAGTTCAGTAGACCTAGGCTAAAGGCTACTGCACTGACAATATTACATAATATTTCACAACTTTAGTGTCACACTTCTTTTTTTTTAATTTTTTATGTTCTGCATTTATGGAGTTGTAGCCTATGATGTCAACTGAATACCAGTATAAAGACCAACAGGAATCATTACAGTATGTTAAGGCAACGTCGTAAAGACTTTTATTTAGCCTAGGTCTACTTGTCACCGCAGCAAACGAATAGATTTAGGGCTATACTAGGGTAGGACTACTGTGTTCGAACTAAAGTTGGCTAATTACTGCTAACATTAACGTAACATCAGTAACTTCCTCTTCCTCCTCACACTTTGATCTGATTACTCTCGCTTCCGATTTAAGATGGCCACTCACCATACAGTAGCTAGCATTAAATATGGGTGTCTACATATTCCTCCATGGCTCGCTTGATTTCGACAAGGGCCTGGGTAGAGCGTGTAAGAAGGCTATTATTGAAATTAAGACTTTATTTTTGACATTCCTATTATTTTTATATACAGACACAATATATACACTGACGGACTCAGAATAGTTTTTTTTTAGGACTGTGACAGGTGCATACTGTGCACACATTAGTAAGACACATTAGACCTTCAGCCCAGAGCGCATCAAAGCCTAGCAAGTTAAAACCAAAATCAGCCAATTCAAATCTTTATCTGAGAAGATGGTTATTAATTCATTTTATATTTCTGTCAGATGTGTCAAATGCAGGCTATAAAAAAAGGGGGAGGGGGGACTTTTAAATAAAACGGGATCAAGGAAACATGGCCTTAAACCGCCGTGGCTTTACACGTTAAGTTTACATGTTTGGTTGGGTGTGTTCTTTAGTGAATCAAAGGATTTGAGACACAAACAAGTTTTGCTTTACTACTGTTAGTCCAATTTATTTTTGTGGGAAACGACAGGCATGTGTGTGCATCTCTCTCTCTCTCTCTCTCTCTCTCTCTCTCTCTCTCTCTCTCTCTCTCTCTCGCTCTCTCTATGTCTCGGTCTCTCTGTATCTATATCTCTCTCTCTCTCTCTCTCTCTCTCTCTCTCTCGCACACAAACACACACAGACGTCATGGTGTTAGAGATGAATTGTCCCCCTCAGTACCTGCATGTAATAAAAAATTCCCAGCATGAGTCTCCTCCCAGTTGATGTGTGTTGGAGCTCTTTTTTACTCGCCCACCCTCCCGCCCCGCCCTGCACAGCCTGCCTCTAAATCCTGTCTCCCCCACCACTCTCTCTCTCTCTTCACCTCCCTCATGCCCCTTTT
>JAODUK010024751.1:8513-24450 GCA_027564635.1 Typhlichthys eigenmanni
CCCCCCCCCCCCCCCCCCCCCCCCCCCCCGCCAAATATGTAAACCATATGACACAGCCTCTGCTATTTACACATTGGTTTAGCTTAACTAAGCACAGAAGGGCTGTGGCTCCCTCTTCTTAAGCCAGCAGGCAATGGTTAATGGTGTCATGACCATAATAGTAATTAGAAGTAGCAAATAACAATGTTAGAGATAAAATAACAGGTAAGCCAAACAGCTGTGGTTGCCCACCTGGAGGAGAACTGGGCTTTTTCTGCCAGGCCTCTTGCGGTAAGCTCCCAAAGTTCGAACCGCACGGAAAGCGTTTCGGTCGTGGAGTGGAGGGTCCAATCAGTCAGCATGGCTGATATAACAGTGATTGTGGTCAGCCACACCCAGACAAAATAAAAAAAAGGAATAAACACACGTGATTAAAGACTCTAGCAGGAGAACAGGGCCAATGTCTCTCTCTCTCTCTCTCTCTCATAGAAGAAGAAACTTGTCACACAGTTCCAACAGTTTCTGTGACGTTGGCAATACTCAAAGCCGTCAGAAGGCAGCGCCCCTGGGCTTCAGAGGCAGCAGACATAAGCATCAGAAGGCGCCAAAAGTTTGTTAGAACATCGTCCATCTCTGCCAGGAGAGGGACGGTCTCTCAAGACATTGGTTGGTTTAAATCTCCTATGAGCAATGAGAGTAGGTGGGGTTTGGAGGCGAAGTGGGCCTTCTCCGTGAGGGGGAGGGGCCTGGTAAGTTCAGTAGTTCACTGTTGGGGCGGGGCAGGGTGGAGGGACGGGGGTTAGTGGGAAGGGGAAGAGGGGATTGGCCGTCGCATTTCATGACAATGGACTGCCATCATCTCTTGTAGTGGTTGGGAGCGTCGGCAAACGCAAACTTCAACCTGTAGGCCTCGGCTAGCAGCACGCTCACCTCCTCGTTGCCCCAGTGCATGGTGGGAAGGTTCTGCAGAAGGATCATCAGCCCCTGTTGGAAGACGGATGAACACCATTTTATATAAATACATGTAAAAAAAAAGGCATTGGGAAGCATAACACTGAGACAATGAGAAAAACTATGGAAAGTGAAAAGGCAAAATGTTATTTCAGGTAAATCAAATAGTGTGTGCGTTGCGTGCATGTGCTGTGTGTGCGCGCGTGAGTGCACGTGTTATTCTGGACTGGACACTATTTAGCTGCGTATACCGTACCTAGCACACACACACATCATACTGGTACATGTCTCTGTCAGCGTCACATGCACTAAACTCTGCTTGGCCTAATAGGAGCTGAGCGGATATATAGAGAGATCTAAGGAATGGAGAGGAAGAAACCAGAGTGCCGACTCTAGTTTAGGCAAGCCTAAGCTCACCGCCACATTCCTCCTCTGTACATTATTATGTTAGCAAGCAGACAGTGAGCAGACCAAGTATACACTTAGGCAAACACACACACACACACACACACACGTCCAATCTCTCAGACTAATGTCTCTCTCTCTGAGGGGAATGGGACTGGTTAGCAATGAGTCAGAGTGATTGTGCGTGTGTGCGTGTGTGTGTTTCAGGGAGCCTTCAGCAGAAGTGTCAAGGCCAAAATCATTGGCGAGACAACGAGCTCTACAACCAATCACGACGTTAATAATCACACGCAAGACACGGACGGATCACAAGCTGCCCTCCCGGGACAGCCTGTCCACCGTGGCTGCCTCGTACATCACATTTGAGGGTCACGCCCCCACGGCGGCCCTAGTTCCTGCGTCTTTCTAACAACTGTTGGGAAGGTCAGTTAACTAAACTAGGGGCGATTTGTTTACTGCAGCGCGGCAGTTCCTTTCATTAGTGGACTTAATCGGAGGTGTTTGGCTCCATTAATTCTTCCCTTTCCTCAACTGTTTTTAATGAGCCAGTGGGAAGGACCCTGGTGACTTCTGCACACGAGGCATTTGCATGCCAAGTGAGGATGAGAAAACTTCTACATGTCTTCGACTAATTAAACCCAAAATTGCCATTTCGGTCAATTCTTATTCTTTTCTTTAAAATATACTGCTTAATATCACTCAAAAATAATTGTTTTCAGGTCAATCTTTTTCCAATCAATGTTTATTTATTTATGTATTTATTTATTTTTTAGAAACTTAAGCGTTTTATTCCGCAGGCTGTAAAACTGCTCAATTCAGAAACCCCTTTTTCCTTCCATCAATAGGTCCATGCACACCTGCACTTTTACAGCACTACGGCTGTGCAGTTGTAGTTATATTATTATTATTGATGCATGTTTTTTTATGTATAGTGTTAATATTGAGTGTTGTGTTACCTTCTTATTCTTATTTTATAATTATTGTCGGGAGTAAGAAAACCTACCCACAGTGGTCCGAGGAGGAACCAACATAATCTTAGATATTATATCTTGTATGTAGAAGAAATAAATTCCCTAGCAACGCTCTTGGTGGCGGTTAATGGCTAATGTGAATGAAGGCAAAATGGCTCCGCCCACAGCGGTCAGGCGGAAAAGAAGGTTGATCCTCCTCCGGTCACAACACCCTGCGTGCCGGCTCAGAGTGCCCGTGCTAAGCCATTAGGAGCCACCTGTGTTACTCAGCTCCAAGTGTAATGGCAGTAGATTTTGCACACTATGAAAAAGATGTTGTGTGGCGCTCCGCTAGGCTCCAGTAGCTTCTTAATTCCACAGGCACGACGCAGCATTGCAATTGAGCGCGCTGCCTTAAAGGACGGCCTGGAAGTTGACTTTGAAAAGTTGACCCTGCCACTTCCATCACCCCTCCCCTCCCCTCCCCCCCGCTGGTTCAGAGACGCTCTGAAGTGGTGGAAGTCGGAGGAACGATAGAGCGAGGAAGGAGAGAAGGCAGCGACGTGATTGGAATCACACTTGCCCCGTTCCCATCAGTATTCACCAGAGGACCATCGCCTCTCTCCTTTATCTCACACACACACACACACACGCACACACGCGCACGCACACCAACAGTTGCTGAAAACCGACCAACTTTGATGCTAATGTCTGACAGATTATGCACGTGCACGTGCATGCGTGTGTCCTTCTGTCTGTGTGCGCAAAAACAATCAGCCAAAGAGAGCGACGTAAAAATAATGTTATTAACACCACCGAACCCGGGCGTCCCCCTTAGACCCCCGTCAAACGGAGTCTGGCTGGATGTGACATCTGCTAATAATCAGCCCCCCATTTTTTTTTGTTTTTTTTATATATAAATTGGAAAACGGAAGACAGCGGCTGAAAGGGAAAAATAAATTATTAAAAAACGGCAATTAGAACAATTCCATGTGTCAGACGGCAGGTGATCCGCTCATATATTCTTCAGTGGTCTGTCAACGCGCCCGATGGTTAACCGGCGGCGCTGCGTGACGCCAAGCGTGTGCGCTTGTCTTGCTATATGTGCATACATACTATATATATATATATATATTTCTACAAGTCTGCACACAAGCAGGCTAGCAGAATATGGTATAGCACGACAGTGTGTCTGGGCATGTGTTGTATGTACACTGTGTACAAACATACTGTATGGGCATATCACGTACAGTATGTGTTTGGTTTTTTCCCCCTCTTACATCACAAACGTGCCAGTGGAGCCTACAGGCCTGACCCCCTCTTACATCACAAACGTGCCAGTGGAGTCTACAGGCCTGCCCCCCTCTTACATCACAAACGTGCCAGTGGAGCCTACAGGCCTGCCCCCCTCTTACATCACAAACGTGCCAGTGGAGCCTACAGGCCTGCCTGCCTTGCGGCTAGACCGCAAACATCATGTGCCCTGCACCTCACAGCCTCGGGGCCCTCTCAGAGAAAAGGCTAGTTCCTCCCCGCAGAGGAACATGTCGAGTATCACGTGCGGCGCGAGCAAAAGATTAAAATTTCGCTGCCAGGCCGAGGTGGGCGTGAAGCGCGGCGCCTCGGCCTGGCAGCTCCAATCCACCCTGAGGAACGGTTTCACCTTGTGGACGTGAAATTGCATTCGGGAGACGCAGCTCATTGGCAGAGACGTGCGGGACAGAGAGCGAGCGCTGTTGAGCTAGTGGCTGTTGCAGCGGCTGAGGCGCTTCAGAGTGCTGTCTTTCTTCCTCGTTTAGCTTACACGTGTGAATATCATTGTGATGTCGTAATTACACTGGAGAGCAGGCCAAATTGATTATGCCTGTGCCTGCCTTCTACAGTATAGGCAGCAGTGGAACTGGGTTACAAACTTACAAACTCAACCTGAATTCAGCCAGTATGCTCTGCATACTGTTTATATTAAACCAATAGTCCAATAGTAGTGCAATATTAGCAATTATGTACAGTAATTTAGCAGACTGTGAGACAGTGAGCTCAATTACAAGAATTATGAAGCAGATTAGAGTTATGCATTTTGCATATAGAATTATCAATATTACTATATGTCATTATAGGTGGCGTGGCAGGATAGTCTAGTAGTCCGGGTATTCGGCTCACAGCCAAAACATAATGAGACTGATTTGTCCTACCTGTAAGCAACCCTAAGCTAAATGCCTGATCCAATCTGCTTCTTTCATTTGTAATTGTACTTATTGGAAGTGGCTTTTAGAACTTTAGGGGACTAAAAAGATATATATAATTAAATGATAATTATCACATAACACTGACAATTCCTTGTCTTCTGTCCCTTATTTGAACCTGTAAATAGGAACACAAGCAAAGTGGTGCAGACTGCACCACGGAACACTATCGCATCTTTGGCAATGTGTGTTCAATGTTGGTGGTCGGAGTCTATGATGGAGCCCCTATGGGACTAAAGGGGGAGGAGTTTTTCTTTTGATTAAGATCAAAGATCAACAACCTCTCTCCAGAATGCCTGTTAGTTGCATGTTGTAAATGTATCGCTACGGTAACCCTGATGAAACGCTGCTGTTAATATGCTAAAGGATTGTTGTTTACTTGATAATAACTGGTGCACAGTCTACTCAGCTACTGACTATTGTAAGAAGGGAATTTCGCTTCTTATAAAAGGTATCTGCTAATATGCTGTGAATCTTCATATGTACATATTCGCCCGATGTTGAACGCACTACACACTCCCGGGACAGTAAAACACCATTATGGGTCGTCCAGTGTGGACTACCATACCCAGAATTCAGCAGTGGCCCGCGGTGGATGGTACATTACACACGCTCCCCATATCTGTGTGAATCAAACGCATAGGCGCTAATTGTTATAATATGCTACGGCAGGAGGACCAACCACAATGTAATCTAGTGCTAGTTTAATTGATCCAGCTGTCACACACACACAGACAGACACGTGCTTGCTCATAAATAAAATAAATAAAACTAAATTCACACACACAGGAAATCATAAAGGCACTTAGGCACACGCATTAAATTGCATATAATATGCGAGCGCACATGTTTACACACACACGTACATGCACACAAACACACACACACACACCTGATGCCACTGGTTTCATTAAGAACCCATTTCTGCATGGTAACCATCTGCCGGCTATCGGTTGTGTTGGGCTAATGACTTTAATATGCTTTAATTACACACATCTAGCTGTCAGGGGGGAGAACTGCACTTACTCCACTCTACACAGGTGGCAGTGCTTCACACAGAGAGCGGTGTGTGCACGTGCGTGGACGCGTGTGTGTGTGCGTGCGCGCACTTTATCAACAAATCATCTACAGTACGTGACCGTGGCAGATTTGTGAGTTTGTTTGCAGTGAGAATAACAGCATCAGGTGAAAAGGACAGACACAGCAAATCAATGTCTCTCTGTCTCTGTCTCTCTCTCTCTCTCTCTCTCTCTGCGTTCGTGTGGGAGTGCAGCTATCAGAGCACGAATAGGCATTTATCTCGCAATACTAACAAACACAATGGGCCACCATTACTGTATACTGTTAGACTGCAGGAAGAGCGGGCCCGCGCTCTCAATCTCCCATGCTTGGCAGCGGCCTAAAGTGTCTAATAGTTATTGATACTCGGAAGCGGAAACATGCTGTCAATACAAGGTGCCAACGCTCTTTATAGGGCAGAGAATGGGATAACGTAATTGCTACACAACCACGCCAAGGCCACAGCCAGCATAAATGTATCAAGAGCCGTACGTCTTTTTAAACCGACTGAATCTGCCGCAGTTGGATTCAACATACTTTATTTTCCAGTTTCCAAGTCGCCCACTTTTTTTTGTTGCCTGGCGAGTTTCTGTGACCTGCATTCTGAAGTGACGTACTGTATGTGCGCATTTTGTTTACTGTATACCAACTATGACCAAGAGATGGCGCTGTATACACTCACGACAACTGTAAACTAGCTACTGTACGGCACCACCGAAAAACTATATAAATGCGACTAACAGACCAAAGCGAATTAAATGTGACTGAAGCAACATACTTTATGTATCCCCCCCCCCACACACACACACCCACACCCCTCTTAAAGGTGGAGTAAGCATTGCTGGAGAAATAGCTGTTGATATTTTAATACCCCTCCCCGTTAGTGCTCTATGAAAAGCTCTGCCGCCGACACTGGATGCACATTGCCAGGGCTGGGATAGCGTTGTGTGTCCCGGTCAGCACCACTTCGTTTGTGTTCCCATTTACAGAGCATGGGCTTTTGTAAATTCGCTGAATTTGACAAAACTTGTACTGGACTAGAATCGCTAACCCAACCATAACCAACACCCGCTCTCCGGAAAATATATGCAACTGTACTGTGTTATGTTACATAAGCAATCCAGCAAAAATCACATGCCGTAACCCTGGTCGTAGTGGACATAGAGCCACGGCTAGTGCTGCGCTACGCAAAGTCAGCTGGGCTGTGTTAGACGGGAGAGAAGATTGTTTAGAAAGAGCCCAGGCATCTGATTGAGTCTGAAGAGAGAATTGCTACGGTGGAGGAAGACCATTAGCACATTACCAATCATATCAGGTCGTGTTGAATACACAAACACCGGCTGAAACAAACATCCCCCCCCCCACCCCACCACCTCTTCCTCCGCGTACATGCGGTGTACCAAATAAAATCCCATTTCACCTGTGAGCCAAATAGGCTATTTGTTGGCAGCTGAAGCCAACTGAAAATGAGTACAGTTGGAACACACGCCCCGACTGTTCACATGCACAACACACACACACACACACACACACACCGCCGTGCGCACTGGGTAGCAGGTGATGATAATAGTGTTTTGCCGCATCCTGAGGTGTAATAGGTCTAGGCACTACCTTGCCAGAGCTATTAGCTGGCTGTAGCCAGTATAATTACATCAAATGGCCACTTTGGGACGCAGTGGGTGCAAAGGTAATAGGAGGTCCCGAAGGTAGGCGAGGATAAGGCCGGAGGTAAAGCATTGCAGCGAGAGTCTGGCCTGGCGTACAGGTGCTCCAATTCGCATCGTCTTAAACAGCTTAGCTATGGCGGGTTTGCTCTCCCTGCGCGTTAACGAACTACACTAAATTGTCAGATACGTGTCACTCCCTCAGAGCTGAGCACGTCGGCTAGTGCACAGGCTAAAGAACGTGTGTTACCGTGGTGGTGAAGGAAAGCATGTTTTAGAAGTCAAAGGCAGCTAAACTGAAGAGAAAAAGTATCAAAGGATACAGTCAGCTTATTTAATGAACATGATGAAGGCTTAGTGAGGCCCAGCAAGATAAAAACAAAAGAAGGATGTAATAATGAGTTCTACTGCCAAGTTTTGTCCATGCACATGTCCTGAACATATTGATACGTCCTAATAATGTAAAACTGCTTTTATAGATTAGCGTTTCAGCATGGCGGACTGCCACCCTCTGCCAAGGTTCCCACCAGCCACCTCTGACATAAGACACGTTCATAACCCCTTACATTTCATAGTAAGAGGCACAACTAGAGCAGGCAGGTTGTGGTATACACACTGTATGAAAACATTGCTAAAGCCTATTCCATTAAGCGCATCGACATTTAAGTTGAACCGGGTTTGTGACCTGACTTTGTCCCCAGAATCAGCTCTTCTTCGATGTGTTTATTTACGTCGAAGATATCTCTCTCACTGTTTGTTCCTTGGTGGTGAGTCAAAGCGCTGTTTATTTGGCATTTTTGTGACTTAAGTGAGGGGGCATGTGGTTGATTTGAGGCTGAAAGAAGCTGGTCAGGAAGCCAGGGGGTCTTTTTTCTTAACCACTGAAGGCTTAGAGGAACAGCTCACACGAAGATGAAAACGCAGTTATTATCTACTCACAGTTCACAGCTAAGCTGTTTGCTTAGGTCTTTGTGGACTCGGAGTGGAGTGGTGTGAATACTTCATTATCATGGTCAATTTCTTCCCTCTAAAAGGTTAGTTTGGTCTATTTGTTTACTTGGGAGAATGCTGGGATGAACTACATTTGCTAGACAGCTCAAAAATGTGTTCTCTGTAGTCTTTTGGAAGACTGTAGTCTCTTCCACTGAAGAGGAAAACCTTCCCCCAAACAAATCTGATTTGTGGGGAGTGCTGATTGTGATGTTACAAAAACGTGCGGGAACCTATGATGGCCCAATATACAAAGATCAAATCGCACCTAAACAGGAATTCTTAAGACTGCAATGTGTCTACTGTCTGTGTGTGTGTGTGTGTGTGTGTATGTGTGTAGGAGATAGCATTCGCTATGATTTGTTTGAATAAACACTGTAGTCAAACACACAAAGCCTTACTTAGCATCCACTGGGTGCCACACCATGACTGATGACGGTTGACATCCCAAGCAGCTTTCCCTTTCAAAACATTAAGCGGCACCATAAATCAATGCGGTCTCGGGAAAAAACTAAAAACAACAAGTTAGCCGGCACGTGAAGTTGAGCTGGGGATGTCACTCGGGAGCCACATGACGGACAATGACGATGGGAGGAGAAGGAGGAGGTATGTAATTACTTCCAGCGTATCAACTCCTCTGTTCCCCTTTTCATTTCTCCTCAGCCCTCTCTCGGTTTACTCCTGAAGTGCATCATATTGCCACAGTGGGCGCGGCACTGATCATTAAAAGTTGCTTACCAGAGGTGGGCCTTGCCTCACTTTTTAAAACCACAGGCCACAGGGGGAAGGAAGGGGAGTGGGGGGGGAGAGGGAACATCCATCACGAGAAAAAGCTGAAACAGAAAGCCCCCGGTGAGGGTTCCTCTCCATGCAGGCCAAGATTGGGGAAGTGGGGGATTGTTGAATGTTGTGGGTATGAAAATGAGGAGGCCATGTTTTGATGAATGGGAAAGGAGTGGGGGATTAATCAGTGGAGCTGCCCGCCTCTTCATACAATATGGGGGCCTTAATGGGGAGCGTGCTATAACTCAAGCGCACACACAGGCAGGCATGAGGGGGCCGCACGAGATGACTAAGCTGAGCCGAGCGCTGGCGGAGGCCCACCGCACGGTCGCACTGGGCCGCAGAAACACACAAGTTATGACTCCTGACGTCACACCATCAAACAAGAGTGGAGAGAGGCTGGCACACCCATGCAGTAATAAGCAACTTTAGCATGAGCCTTTTTTACAAGAAACATTGTTTAGTTACAAACCCCTATATTTAGAATGGATGGAATGTGGACTTGAGATTTTGTTTGTGGTGCAGCAGATTTCAGAGATAATGCCCGGTACACACAGTTCCGGACAATAATAACTAAACAAAAACAAATTGAATTAGACTACTTTTAGATATTGTTAGGAAAAGCAATATAAAATGAATACATATATATTCAAAGTAGGGCTGTGGTATTGTGATGCTGACAAGCCAAATGCAAGTAATGGGAAAATACACCATGACAAAGGGAGGTATATAATATAGCTATAGTATGTGTCCTGGATATAGTACAGTAGTCCAATAGTGTTTCCATCATAATCAATATAAGAATCATTGGTGAAATTCCTCACCAGCGGAGAACTTGTTTGAGTACAGCGCTCCAATTAGTCGCATTTTGCGACCATTTTTGGAGACAGTGCGACAAATCTTTATAACTAGGCGCACCAGTGCGACTTGCAAATATGTTTGTGTTATATTATTATTACCGCCGCCGCTGCGTCGTTCATGAAGTCTCAAATCTGCAGAGCTGTCCGCTTACTGCATTCAAACCGTTGTCCACGTTCTCCTCTTGGCTGTAATGTTTGTATCGCCGTATGGGTGGTGCTCCTTCTCACTGCTCTGTTCTACTTTGGATTACTAAACTCCGGCTTTCAGCCTTTCAGCCATCACTACATCGAACGCTCTCCAGTTACACACCGGACTTACTTACTTAGTCAACTACCGGTATTTGTTTGTGTGGGTAATATGGATTTGCGAGGGACGTGTTGTTGGATATTATTGTAGTTATGTCTTCAGTGTTTTGCTGTTAATCATTGATCGCGTGTCCGTGCACATTTGTTTTGCTCGTCATTCAGTGTTCGTTGTAGTCTGAGCTTGTAATCATGTCGTTACAATGACCAACTACAATTATTAATTTGAATAATACTATGATTCAATAATGTTCTAGCTAATGTTAGCTAGGTATGGTAACGGTAATTTAACGAACTCATTGAGGGGCTTATGTTTGTTAAACCTTGAAGTTTTGAAGGGAATTAAATGCCTTAGTTGTTTTGGTGGCTAAAATATTTTAATGGTCATTGTTGTGTGGTCAGACATTTGATGCAAGACTTCAGACGATTATCTAACCTGGCAGTGGCAGTGTGCAACAAAGCATCAATGTGTCACATCTGGGTGAGTTTCAATCATAAAAATAAAATGGAGACAAAAAGTGCTCTTAGTGGGGCTGCGAACTTTATACTAAATCTAGTAGGCTATCTACTGTGCCCTCTGTACAGTAAGTAGTAGTGGGTCAAAGTTGCATTAGGCTATAAAAGAATAAATTCAATGTGTCATTTAATTTAATGTTTTTAAAATAGGCCTACCTATTGCTATGAACTCAGAACGCCGGTGTTACTATATAGTTCTATATGGTTTAGCCACCCAAGCACTAGCCTGGTGTAACCAGACCTAAAAATCACTTTGTGAAGGTCTGGCAACTTTCCAACAGTTCTTTCCTTTTACTGGGCGTAGAGACCGATTATTACTATTGGACAGTGTTCAACCAATAGGCTTTGCTACAATGGTTTTGATCATCTCATCTACCACCATTTCAAAACATGCTTGATGTCATCTCACTAACCCACCGTGATTGGTCCGCCAGCAGGGTGGCTCTGAAAACAGGGTTTACAAACTACATTTTCAGTAAGGAGCACCAGTGCTACTAGTGGACTAACTTAATCTGGAGCCCTGGAGTAGATTGTCAGAATCACCACAGTTGAAAACATGGGGGTAAAAGTAATTGGCACCACACAAAACAGCACCTCATACCCCCACAAGTGGAAATGCTTGAGTTCAACGGCCCTGATAATTCTATGGTAAGATGCATACATTAGCCGGAACAAAGTTGTGTTCCTGCTAACAGGGATTGATATCGCGCTGACATTTCCAGCGACCAGGGCCTCTCCTTATTGCCTGGGGAGTCTGAAGCGCCGTGTTCTCTGCACCGAGGACAGCCGCTGACATTTACACAGGTTCCAGAGTCTCACACACACCATTAATTGAAGGAAGGGGGGGGGGGGGGTGGATCTCAGCCTCCATCTCTCCGTCAGTCCCTCGCCTGCTTCTGCTCGCTCGGTGGTGACACGCCCAGCCCGTTCATTTACACAGAACTAATAGCTTTGTGTCTGTGCCGACGCTAGGCCTCGCGCTAACTCTCACAACCGGTTTCCTGAGGACAAGATCTTTGCCGTGGCGCTTCGTAATGAAATGGCCGGGGAAATGGCATTACACGACCGTGGAACGGAGAGGGCCGGCGGCAACTGCGCTGGAGTGGGGGGAAAACAAACCTGGCGGTTTGACATGTGTGGGCCTGCCCTCGCACCACCTAGGGTCTCACCTGACATTTCAACACAAGCAGGGATGTATCAGATGGAACACGTGGGACTTAACAGCACTCTGGATCACAAATAACTGCCCAATACTAGACGTACATAGCTGGTGGCCTCCTGCCTCCTGCACGGAGAAAAATTGCCCACAGTGCTTTGCATTAGTGACAGGTGCGAGGCCAATTTAAAAATACTTCATATGAATAAATGCCAGTTCTCCTATTTGTGACTGATCAAAGTTATACATGAATGGCCTTGCCATACAGGTGAAAACTAATCAAAACCAGGCCGACCAGATAGGCAAGGCAGAACTCACTGGCCAATGTTGAGCATGCTTGCAATGTAGTGTTGAATGCAGCATTATTAAAGTGTCAGTTTGCCATTCGGGAGAAGATATATATAAAGTCAACAAAGCAGGGACTTTGATGTCAACTGCATTGTGACCTTATGGATGACTAATTCATATAAGGCCTGTTCAGCTCAGAAATCCACAAAGCTACATCCAGAATTATAGGGACGTTTTCTTGAAAAACACATTGTACTGTATTTGCTCCTGGATGAAAATATGATTTTTTTTTTAATAAGTTGGGTATGTTGTGAAAAATAACACAATTGGGCATGTGCGGCAGACAGAACTTTATGAAGTCCCAGGCCCAGATGCAGCTCTGGCATCAGGCAGTGGAGTGTGTTCTCTTGAGGCGCGCGCACGCACACGCACACACACACACACACACACACACAGCTGCATAATGTCTCATTACACTCCTGAGTCTGTCTGTGTGTGTGTGTGTGTGTTGAGCAGGCCTGAGTGCAAGAGAACGTGGATGTGTGTGTATATATGGGGGGGTGTGTGCATGAGGAGGTTTTAAGTATTACAGAGTGTGTGTTTGCGTGCGTGTGGACCACTGGGGGCTAACCGCGGGGGGGCAGCAGGAGGCAGATTGCTCGGGGACAGACAGTCTCCACTCTTCCATTTAGACACTGCTCTCACAAACAGGACAGCAGGGCCGCATTGCCGTTCCCTCCAACTCCCTCTGACCAAATTCTACCTTTACATTTCAATTTAAATGTATTATTGACAATTAGGCTTCTATTCTCCTCCCTTGTGGGGTTCGGCTAATGTGACTTTGTGGGTTGCTAAAGGGCACTTATAAAAAGCGCATTGTTGGCTGAAGTGATATAATGTTCGACCTGGAAGTGGGCGGTTAAAGCCCCTGTAAAAATGCCTGTGTGGGTTTACAGAGGCATTCAAATGCCATGTAGAGTATACCACAACTATCTTCTTATTTAGAAGCTTGTAGAATAGCGTGGTCCCAACTCTGTTTAATTACATTATTAATAATTATTAATATAATAAAAATAAATTCAACTAGTGTTGTCACTATGTGTAAATACACATTTTGTGCACTTGGAACTGGGGAAAAAACAAAAAAACTAGATGTTGAAATTGCAAATATTCAGATAATATGAGACTTTAAAGGATTTGGTGCAAATCTGTGCCATTATTATTAAGACCACCCACCCACATATGCACGGGAATGTCATTTAGCCCCATGTTAAAATATGTATTTTTTATAAATAAATGTATATAATATATAATAACTATATTATAATTTCTCCTGTACTTTATTTTTTACCAGTTTAAATATCCTTAGTGTGGGAATACAGCATAATCATTTTTTGCATTTGCCAATCATTTTTCGGCGGACAAACACATTTTGGCACAACCAAATTCCTCCAAATTCCTGGAAACTCTGTTAACAAACATATTAAACAAGCTGCTGTGTGACAGGAAGCACTACTAACAAGATACGGACCCCAGAACTACATTGTTATAGCTGTCGAAGCGAAACATTTAGAATAAAATTGATAGTAAATACAGGCAGAGATAGAGTGCAAACTACGCCCAGTGGAGGGAAACACAATTGGCATGAACAATATGAATGCTAAATTACGTTAGCTAGCTAAACAAATTCGATATTTCACCATCCTTTTAGCACAATATTGTATGTCAACCTGCAGCATTCAGCCATTCTGACAATGAGGCTGTAAGCAATTAAACATGCTCATGCTTGACATGTTATTGAACTTCACCATACTTCGGTTACTGCAGCCTGACGTACATCATCACTGTTTGTAAACGGTAAATGGGTCTCCAGGGAACAGCGCATTCATGTGCACACAAAAACTCTCACAATCACGCCGACACAGAATAAAATACAACAACACAGATACAGAGATGTAGTGAGAGCAGACAAACTGACAGGAACACGTATGTTTTTTTTGTTTGTCATACATACACAACTATAGGCTAGCATGTGGACAAACTCATACACAGAATCATTTCCCAGCCCTAAGATAAAAAGCCCCTGCAGTAAGCTGCAGCGCTAACTAGTAACAGCCAAGCGTATTTCTTCCATATAGTCTTAGCAACTCACTGTAATGATGAGGAGAAGTTAGAAGCCTTTCTTCTACTGAGAGAAGAGAGATGTGTGTGTGTGTGTGTGTCTAGGGGGTGAGCTGTTGTGTAAATATTGCAGGCATCCGGTTCAAGACAATTGTCATCGTTGCTTATATTAATTGTGCATGCTGCAATAATATATTAAGTACTATATAGAAGTACTGTATTTCTATAAGCAAGGAAGGGGTGAAAACAAAAGAGGGAGAAAAGACGGGCAGAGCAGAGAAGAGCTGCCTTGGGGGTGTCTGGGTGCAACTGGTGGCCATAAGAGGCATTCGCTGGGCCACTAAGACCATGGCAGCCTTCTACTTTTAACTCCGGCTCAACCCAATACAGGAGGACATTTAACCAGAGAGAAGCTAGCTAGCTAGCTAGCTAAGTTATTCAATTTCAACTCCCAACAGGCACTAACCAAATAATTGAAGAACAGTTAAAAGACACATATTTAGTTTTCTTTTTTTAATTAGTATGTTTTGCTGTCGTTCACTTTGTGCTGAGCGGTTCTCTGTACTCTCGCCTAGCCCCTTACAGCGATAATATATAGCTCACAGACCTCCACCACAGCCACACATAGTTCTCCATCGATCTAGCCACTTAGAAATGGGAACTTCAGGCCCAATTTAAACAGAATGGGGCCCATGTCCCTTTGCGATACACAGGCGCATGAAGTGAAAAGCAACAACGATCGTATTTAGAGGACCTCCTCTCCTCTGGAAAAGGAAGGCTAAGCCGAACAAACATTAGTGAAGAAAAGATTTCATTAAAAGCCGGCATTGCCAAGATTCTACGGTATAATCTCACCAATAAAAAGTATGCAGTATGAGGTACGTGTGTGCAGAGAATATGACAGTTTGCCAGTAGTCCTCTCATCCCTTCCTCTTTGTGCAGCGCTCTCTTCCCATGCCTCCTATTCATCTCCTTATCTCATAACCACTCTAACACCTATTTTACTCCTTTTATTTCCTCCTTTGCATCTCGCCTATTTCATTCCTTTCTTTTGTCTTTTTACAATAGCGAGGACATGATTTTAGGTATTTAAACCAAGGCTATGCCAAAAGCCAGGCTTAAAATGAAAAGCAGTAATACATTAGTGAGATGATTACAATCTAGCAGCATGAATTAATGACATGAACAGAAATAGAAATAATGTCTATAACCTATTATCGTTGCGATTAATTAAACAACTCATGAATAGCTCTCATAAAAGGGGTAGTAGGTCATAGATGAGACTAGATGTTGCTTCACGTATAACTAACTATAGCTAATAACAAACCTGACTAAATATCTGAGGTGCTTTCTCCTCACAAATATCAAAGCCCTATCCAACTATTAATTGCTCTGCATCAAATGTGACTCGATCATTAACATCCACCAGGCACTCTAAATGCATAATTATATTTAAGTATTCATAATAAATAAATAAAAACCTTACATATAACCTAAAAGCCATTAGTCATTTTAACTACTTGACACTTCCAAAATCTTTTTTGGGTGACTGAAAAGGTAATTTGTTACAGTTTAAATCTGAAAACAAAATGCAGTACATAGCATTACATTGGTTCTGGGTAAAATAAAAAAGATGTGGGTTGTTGAGTGTTATATTCAAAAAGTAAAA
>JAODUK010024762.1:0-24447 GCA_027564635.1 Typhlichthys eigenmanni
GAGAGAGAGAGAGAGAGAGAGAGAGAGAGAGAGAGAGAGAGAGAGAGCGAGAGAGAGAGAGAGAGAGAGAGAGAGAGGCATCTGAGACAGTAGATGACAGGCAAGATTAGTGTGATATAGGAGAATACAGAGTGACCACGACAGCAGTGACAACACAAAAGGAGATATATATTAAGGGAGGATGAAAGTGTAGCTGTGTCTTGAGCCTAAGGCCCTGTCTTCTAGGCTCATGACAGCCAATGCTCCTTTACGGTATATTACAGAGAACATGTAATACCACACCAAAGGAGTGTTTCCAGTCACAACCAGAAATGAGATTCAGTGTGACACAGGCAACCGGTTGACAGCGCGACCGCAATATCTGCGATTTATGACATCTGCTGCTATATCAGGAGCAGGCTTGGTTTCAAAAGCGCTCACAGCACGTCGCGTCAGAATGGATGGGGTCACATTGACCTGCGGGTGGAAAAAATCCTGCTGCCTTTATAATTACACATAAACAAGTCTTCGGAAGGGCTCCGCTCGTCTGGTTAAGGGTTGTTTTCTACGACAATAGCAATATAGTAAAATATTCTGCATTAGTAAAACAATTACTAATGTACAACTGTATTATCCCTAAGGCACTGCATGTATTAGCACTGCAGTGGCAGCTTCTAGTAGCATAGCATTTAATGCCCTACACAGACACAGATACCATTATCTCTCTATCTCTCCCCCACACCAAGGCTGAAGTGAATATAATAAGCCAGAGCCAATAAGCCGTCATAAATCTCAGCTGAGCTGATTTGTTACTCTGCTACCTGGCAGCAGGACTGCAGTACACATGTCCAATATCAAGTAACCAATGTCAGTGGATTTGTTTGGATTCTAGACTGGAGTTCTCTGTGCCGCCAGGCAGCCTGGTTTATAACCCAGAGATGTCCAGGTCAAGTGCCAAATGACCTTTTAGAGTGTAACTGCTCCCTCTGTTGGTGGCATTACACAAGGACCACATGCCAGCTGCTGTATATATCCACAGATGTAATAAACTCTTGCTTGTTCCAGAGATGACCTAAGATAGACCCAAACAGCTTTTATGAGCTGACTTATATTGCCGGTATCTATGTTTCTATCCTGAGGGCCATGATAGTCTGGCATTTTATGGCAGTTTGGGTGTTTGACTCCTAGACAGAAAATGGCCTAACCTGATCCTACTTTATATACTTGTAACTTATATCACTGTAACGTGTTTTGCTAAATGACCTAAGTATAATTATCTGTGTGTGTGTGTGTGTGTGTTGCCAGAGCTGGGATCTGTGCTGGAGAGCGAGGAGTTGCTGGTTAACGTTGCTGCCACCATCAACAACCTGTCTTTTCACCAGGGGGTCAACTCTGCAGTCAGACTCAACCAAGCCGCCATCAGCAAACGTAAGGCGGCAATGAACGCCGGATCCTATATCCTTTTGGTGTTTATGTCTGCCTCTCTCTCTGACCTCCTTCCCCTGGTCTCTCTCCCCCTCTCCCCCCCTCTTCCCCCAGTGATGCTGAAGCTGTTGCTCAGCTCAAGCATGGTCCCGGTGCTTGAAGCCACACGTGTGTATGGAAACCTGTCCCAGTCCAAGGAGGTCCGTGACTTTATCATGCACAGCAAAGGTGTGTTGCGAACGAAATCCTTCACTCAACGCCCAGGAATTCCAATGACGGGCGCCTGCCAGTCATTTTATCATCGTCATCTTAGCCATAATATGAATTCCTGGAAGTGTAACCACTGAAGTCTGTTTACAGATGTTGCATTCTAATAAGGCTACAGTAGAAGAGCTGCTTACTTAAGCGCGTGAGAGCGATATGCTGTGTCATCATCAGTATGATGATCAAGCTCACTTGGGTCCTACCCTCCCTGCTACAGCTGTACTGTAGTGTGCTGTGTTGGCCATTGTGTGTCATGTTGAGCCTAGCCTTGTCTACAAAGGCCATTCTAAACACTCTTGTGTGTGTCAGTGGTCACACTGGCCTTCTTATCGGCGTTTCCCCCCCCCCCTTCAATCCCTCTGCCCCGCAGTGTACCAGTTTGTGGTGACTCTGTTGGGCTCCAAGAGCTGCGAGGTGTGCTTCTCGGCCTGCGGGGTCCTCACCAACTTGGCCCTGGACTCCCCCAGCCGAGGCATGCTGGCACTAGAGGGGGCCCTCACTAAGTAAGCATGCACACTTATTATTTAAGTGTGTTTGTGTGTTTCTTTGTTGGCTGTATTGCATCTGTATTGTGTTTAATATATAATATGTAAATAACCGTTCCAATTTCCGACTGTCATTTTGTACATACATTTATCCATGAATGTTGTTTTTCAGGTTCGTTTCAGGTTAACCTTTTAAACATGCATTACTGTATCTTGATTGGCTACTGTATCTGCCTGAAAGTGGGAGGATAGCTCAGGCTATTGGTTACAGTCTAGAAGTGATGTCATACCCGGGAGGCTAATTTTACATGTGGTGTTCTCAACGAGGACTTTTGGCTAAATTATGTTTAGTTCATTTCATCCAGGGATTTAAAAAGATTAAAGCAACGTTTTGTTAAACCCTTAACTCTAGCGTGCTTAACATTAAGTCATGACTCATCGCGCTCATCGTGTGATGGACTGTAACAGAACATGCTCGTGCACGCACGTGCACACGCACACAATACACACAGTCCATGGGATGTTGTTCCACTGAAGTGGAGCTAATGCCCACCGGTATACAGGTCATGTGAATCTCAATCCCTCCCGTGATGTCTGAGTGTTTCTTTGTTCGTGTGCGTGCGTGCGTCTGTGCGTGTGTGTGTGCGTGTGCGTGCGTGTATGTTTGCAGGCTGGTAGACTGCCTCAGAGACTTCGGAGCAGGGGATTGGCAGCTGGCCGGCCAAGTGTGTCAGGGCCTGTGGAACCTCACTGAGCTGGGGGGCTCAGAGAGAGACCAGCCAGTCACGCTGGACGCACTGGAGAGGACGGCTCTGCTGGAGATTCTCACTGCATTCTCTGGTACACACAGTCATTAGTACAATACAATAACCTTTATTTATTATTCGTCCATTTACCATTTACTTTTATATCGCAAACAGACAACTGATGATAACTATGTATCACAAACGCCTGTTGACATTTATTATCTTCTTATACATGCTGATGAAGATGAAGAGGAGGCTCAACAGTGGAACCCCAGTGCTAATATGAGGGACTACCAAAAGGCATGCTGGGAGATGGAGTTTCTTCCTATAGCTCAGAAGCTCAAAAACAGGCTCCAGTCCATAAATTGACCAGCTGGCATGATGGGATATGGTGGTGAACCATTCCACAGAAACATCTATTATGAGCCGGAGACCAAAATGCACTATAAAAGGTCAAATTATAAAATGTTTGTGTAAATATTGGGATCACTAGAATAGAAATGAAACTCATCTGTATATAGCTTTCCCTGGTTTTATTCTGGTTTTAACAGTTTCAGCCTTTCCAATTGTCTCATGCACTTTAATGGTCGTTTCTTATAAGAGCTTGTGATTCCCTGTGATATATATCCAATATATAAATACACTGATATTTTATGTATGTAGAATTTTACAATCCTTTTTGCACATTAAGTAAACAGAACTCTTTGATTTGTAAGCACATTATATTGTAAATACAATTTTACGATATTGAGTCTTAGGAACAAATGACTAAGCTGGACTTTTACCTCACAAGCAGGTCTTTTATTAGCTGTGGATGGCACGGCATTGCTAACCTGTGCTCAGTCGAACAGACATAAACATACAAGAACAGAATGTGTCTGAAACCTTGTTTTGCTTTTCAAAGCCATTTATTTTATGACAGAGATATGAGGCCAGGCAGTGCTTACGTGTTACACCAAATAAACTACGTGAAATCACATTGTTACATCAAAACAGTCAGAAATGGCACTTAATGTCAAAGAACAAACCCCACATATCGGTTCCCCAATTTAACACAACAGTGAGTTTAAAACAATCACAGGACAACCCAATGTTTCACAATCTCCACAACAATGTATTAGCCAGTTAGTAACAAATGTTGTTCTGTAGAAATAGAATTTCTTAAGTTGATATGAACCTAGACAGCTGGTTGATTGCAAAGTCGCTTTTTATTTTCACGTATTATGCATCGGGCAAAGCCAACAGATTGTGAAGGCAGTTGTGTTTAGTCAGTGGAGCTGACATTTAAATTCTGCTGGTGATTATACATTGATTGAGCTTATCTTTTCTGGCCTTGACAGATTACCAGCCTAGTTCATCTCCAGGAAATGTAGGGACTTTTTCCCAGGAGTGCCTGAGGTGTGTGTGTGTGTGTATAAAGAGCGCAAAGGCATCCTTTATCTAATTTTAATTTTGGACAGGTCTATAGTTAAGGTGAAAGCTTGACCTGATTTGCACCAGGAACCATGCTTCTGATGAGTCAGCATTAAAGCTTATTTAGTAAATCAAAATCACATGCTGTGGACTGTTGAAAGTAAGAGAACCATTCCCCTGAGTTCACACATGCTGTGTTTATGTCAGACAAGTGTTAGCCAGAGAGACAACTATGTAGATCTAGTTTGGTTAGGAAAATGGAATTGTCAGTTGCATAATGCTGTGCAAAAATATGTGAGTGGCAGTCGTAGAGTAATTGCCGTGATTTATTTATGCTCACGTGGCTGAGCCAGTATGGATACTGACAGCCAGTGTGATTGTGCTGAGTGTGACTCATTTCCTGAATACAGTTTATGATATTCTACATGCAGGTCTCTGTGGAAGCAATGCAGCTTGTTTAGGAGAAAAGTACTGTATGAATGATACACATCATTTCAATATCATGTTTTATTTTTTTTCCTTTCATCATCATTTTATTATTTTTTTTATATAAAAAAGTGTCAGTAACTGATATCAGTCAGAAGTTTTATGAAATCTCCACAACCACCTCCAAATGATGTACCATTCATCATCACCACCAAACAACATCAAACAATCATTCATCTGTCCATTGTCTCAAGCCATCTTCAGAAGAATGCAGTACTTTTCTGGTTTTTAGTAAACACAAAACAAAACATGGAGTCCATACCTCCATTGAAAAACAGAAAAGAAAAGCTGCATTTGCACGTGTTAGGCCCCCCCAACAAAAGGGAAAAAAGCTTAGCTACAACCTTCTCTGCGTTTGTTGTTAGCAACCGCAGGGGGCCCAGCGGGGACAAACTGGATCTTTCTGCTCACCAACGAGCACTTATTTTAATGTTTTACAGAGGAGAAAATATAAAATAAAACAAAATAACAGGAGAGGTATTTATTTACTGGTAAAATTCACAATCCAAAGCTTTGAAAGCGTTAGCTAGACCAGGCAGCTGGGATGAGCGGAAGACAATACGGGCATGTGGTTAAGAAGAACCGGAAGCAAATCCCACCTGAAGACCTGGCCTCTTAAACTTTCATTTTGATTTATTACCAGAACAAACAAACGATAACGTCAACAAAATTATTAACAGTCAACTAACAATAACAGCTACAGCAGAAGCAAGAAGTGTCAATCCTTCGTAATGCCTCGCTTTTTATTTACGTTTAGGATTAAAAACTTTTTTTTTTCGTCCTTTCTATTTTTTCTGTCGATTGTGCACTCACACACCCACGCGTGATATTTGTCTCAGACTCACATCCACATACAGTCTTTCTAAAACGGGGCTCAGACAGTGTTCTTTTGAGTTTTCTTTTCCGCACCTTGCTGGTAGACGCACGTGCGTGTACTTACACATACGTGCACACCGTGAATTAGCTTACATAGACATCAGGTTGGGGGTGATGCAGGACAAGGAAGGAAGGGGTAATGCACTGGATTTATAATGGATAGGGGATGAGGGGGTGGGGAGTGAGGGGGAGTCAATATGACCCCCTCCGAAAAATACACGAGAGCAGCAACAGCAGCACCTCTGCAGAATGTGCTGGATAGTTCAGGCACACTTAATAACACCGGCAATGTTAATGCTTCCATCTCCTGTCACCACTAAACAAAACAAGAAAAACAACTACATAGTCGACAACAACATCCAATGTCTCGTTACAAAATGAAATAAAACAAAACAGTGACTACATGATCAAAGCGCAGGCCGGTTTTCAGCTGCACAGCAATGTGGAGAATCACCGTGGGTCTTAACTACCGAGAGATTGCAGATTGGCAAACAATGTTTTGCGTGGTGGAATACTGAAAAGGTTGGCCGGAATTGCCTTTTAATCATTCAGTCCTGAAAACACCCTATTTATTAGGGGATTTGCTCCAGGCTGCCCTCTGTTGGTCTGATTTGGCACTGCAGGCAACAAGAACAGCTTGTGTATCCAACCAGTGAGGGCAGCGATGACGTCTTCCTCGCAATCTTGCTTTCATTTGTTCGGCTCCTCCCCCCCCCCCTCCTGCACCCATCCCGTCAGCAAGATTGCAGTCGTCCTGAAACAGGGACTCTCTGCATCAGTCTCACAATTTACGTTCTCTTTCCCTCCCACGTTTGATTCTCCTTGAAGTGTCCCACATTGAACGACGATGACAACAGTAAAACAAAAAGACAATGGGGAAATCGCCCAGTGCACTTCATGTCATGTAGCGGGTGATCGCTCTCAGAGCGTAGAGCAGTTCTGCCTGCATGCGTGCTTCCATAAGAAGCAGATTAACGTGAACCTGGAAGACACAAGAGAGGCAGAGGAGGGCGTGGTCAGTTGCTATACGTTCTGTGTAGTGGCTTGTGAAATGTCACAGCAAGACGGGAAGAAGTTTCGCCCCCTCACCTTCTCGGAGTGCTGAAACTGCCTCCAGAAGCTCTCATACATTCGTTTTGTGGTCTTCTCAGGAATACACACCATGGTCTTGATGTAGATCTTAAAGCTACGGTCCAACAGCTGATTGATCTCGCCATAGTCATAGTCGTCATACCTGCGCGACAAAGAAGAGTGGTAAGTTAAGACGAGAAAAATTTGTTTATAACAAAAGCCAATAAACAAAATGTCGAGATGCTACAAAGAAATCAGTGAGTCACCCTGACCTGATGCCGAACATGCAGTGGATGTAGTTCCAGATGGCTCTACGCAGCATAGAGGTGTCCACGTCCTTGTGAGATGCCATGGTGTTGTAGGTGAGGTTGTAGGCCATTTGGAACTTCTCGTCCAGCATCTGACCGACGTCCGGGTACAGCCGGTTGACGAGAGAGAAACCGTGGTCCTCCCAACTATAGTCCTGGTGGGGCGAGAAGAAGAAGAAGACGAGAAGAGTTAAAGACAAGTCCAAGAGCGGTTATTTACTGCGGACTTGGACTTGTGTAGTCCTTTGCATTGCATTTCAGCAGTACAATTAGGTAATTTAGCAAATACTCTAAATAAGTCACTTTGGAAAAGTAAAAGCATTGTATAAAGCAAGTATAAAAGGCATGGTTAGTCATTTGCGATAATGCTTGCTAACTTTGAGCTCAAATTGATGCAAATGTGTATTAGCTTACAATAGCTGACTATACCTTCCTTCAATGAGCAGGTGTGGGTTAGACATGTTAAGCTGGTAATGAGGGATCTACCCCCACAGCCTTTGGTCTGTAGGTCAGCTACACTAACCTCTACACTAGAGTCATGCCCTACCACGAGGAACCCACATTACCTAATCCCTGGGTTTCCTCAGTAGAAAGAAAGGGGTACGTTGTGTATCTACCTGCACTCTAAAGGTAGGCACATGCTCCCCCCGGCGGGAGAAGTCCTTGTAGCCGTAACTGGGGTCCTCGAAGTGGCGGGACACATCCCGAGAAGGGAGGCCCTCCTCGTCCTCAGCCGCCACCACCAACATGCTCTCGGTCTTCTCCCTCTCGAACCGCGTGGCCATCTCCTCCTGGCTGGCCTCCTCCTCGTCACGACACTCCTGTAGCTGCTTCATCTTCTCCATCAGCACCTCCACCTCGCCAGACACCTCCTAAATACAATGCAGAGTGATGCATTCTGGGTAAGATACAGGATCAACTGTAACACACACACACACACTTCTGCTGTTAACCACACTCACCTAACAAACCACATCTTAATCACTGCTGACCAAAAGTGAAATATGAAACGGCATCTCCATGAATATCAATATGACTAATATCAAAGTGACTGCGCTTTCCTGACACAGGTTGTGCAATGTAATATGATATGTAAATGCTATACAAACACAGGGTGTCACTTACATGGATGGACAGGCATTTACAGTATCTTCCACATAGCAAGTCAAGCTAGCAAGCTAACACGCAAGCTAGCAAACAAGGGACTAGTCACGTCTGATTCACACACACACACACACACCTGGCTGCCGAGCAGATCATCGTGATGATTGGCGTGTCCGTTGCCGTTGGCGATGTCGTACACGCAATACTGGCTGAGAGAGGGGGGTCGGAAGGTGTGGCCGCCGTCGAAGTGGATCTCCGGGGTGATGCCGCACCCGAAGGTGAAGGAGGCCAGGGAATGGTAGTGTGTGAGGAGGACCACGGCGTGGATCAGCTCCGCCAGGGACCAGCTGTGCTCCTCAGCCTTGAGGAGGTGCTGGAGGAAGAGAGAGAGAGACAGAGACAGACAGAGAAACAGAAACAGAGACAGAGATATAGAGAGAGAGAGAGAGAGAGAGAGAGAGAGAGAGAGCGCGCGTTAGCATGCGGCTGCTTATGGCCAATCACTGACTGCAAGTGGAGAGACAACCCCCCCCCTTCCCAACACACACACACGCACACCACGATCCCGCCCCCTGGCTCCTCACCTCAATGTGTTCCTTGGTGAGCAGCCACGGCCGGTGAGCCAGGATCTTGTTGAGCTCGCCCAAGTGCTGCAGCTTCTTCGGGGCTCCGTCCAGGCCGTTGAGCCACTTGGGGTCACCCCCCACCTGGAGGAAGTCGTTGACGTGCAGGTTGACCAGGTAGGAACACTTGTGTCTGGCTGCGGCCTGCGAGGTTCACATCACCGGGGAAGGACGAGTTAGACTGGCAACGGCTGCAACGTGAAGACCTACAGGCCTACTCACAATATCTTTACAGTATCTGCAGCAACAGTACATCAACTGGATTATAAATGGATTGCTGTCATATACACCATTCTTACCATAATGCCTATGTAGTGGCAGTAGGGCAGGGACAACGGACCATCCATCTGCAGTAAGTAATGCTGTGTGCGAAGGAAGCTTCCCAGATACTGCGGGTGGAAACCCATAACCAGCGAGATGTTATCGAGGCGACCGAGGGCCACGAATGCATCCTCAAAGATTGTCTGTGTCCTGGTGTCCACTTTGCTGACTTGAAGGATCTATGGGTGCGTTCCAGCAGATCAGGTGTCATTTACGAACGAGCGCTGCGCCTACATAGATTTGTTTTTCATGATATACCACACTGTTGCATCAGTGAGATAACTGCAGATATTCCCATACCTCTTTTTCAGGGATGAATCTGCTTGGTCCATTACCTAGGGGCCTTGGGATCCTCACACCCAAGTCCTATGAGACATTAAAGGAGAAATAATGTTTTAAATTGAAAGGTTTTCTTTCAATAATGGGGTTGGTTCTTGGAAAACAATGGTTTTAGTTATTAGGTTAAGACATGGTCCATAAATCATCTATAAGTCATTTTCACCATATTGCTACAAACCTTGTAAGTGCAGTACTATTATAATTCACACATTATTATTATTATTATTGTGAAAGCTCCACAAATAAAGCAACATTCCCTATTCCAATGTGCCAGAAAAAAATGCCTTTTGCGATTTTTAAATCCCAAGAATGTAAAATAAACAGATTAATAAAACGCAGTAAGATTATATTTTGATAGATTGTATAAATTGTAATAAATTAAGAATAAAAAGTAGCCTAATTTTTTCTGATGAATCGTTTGAGACGGGTTGCTTGTCGAGACATGTCCTTTACCAGTCTGTTCTGTGTCCTACCTATCCTATCCTAAGTGCACAATGAAGCACTGGAAGCGGATGAATGAAGCGACCAACAACTGAATACTGAATTGTTGAAAAACTACACAACAATGAGCCATCAACATAAAGTATTGTATTAATTGCTATTAAAAAGGCAACAAATAGCAATAGTTGTACAATGACCGATGTCAAGGTGCACAAACTCCCCAAACGCGTAAACAAGATCGGACACAAAAGAAAAGACGCACTGCAGCTTCTCTGCTCGCACTCAAAGCAAAAAGTAATATATATAGAGCAATATATTCTAACATTTAAACTCCAACAGCTGTACGATGAGACAAAAACATGAACGAATTGTCTATTGCTTACCTTTTTGCTAAGCCGTTCACAGTGAGTACATATCTTTAGCAGGGTTGTCACCGTAAAAGAACGATTTTCCACATTTTCCGTCGGTGCTACAGCGTGCCTCATAGCGTGTTCTTGGTGCGCTTTGTTTTAAGAAATACTCATTTACTTCAAATGGCTGTTCCTTCTATCTTTGTTCCTTGGGGCACTGGGTAAAGTGCTCAGTTGTCAGCTGTTCCGACCCCGCAGCAGAATACCGTTGTTCATCTGCTCATACATTCGGTAAATAAGCGGAGGCACGCTGGAGTGACGCGCTAAACGGCCAATCGCACAGCGAAAACAGCCTCCGCTGAGCCAATGGAGAAATAGGAGCCGAAGGGGGCGGAGTGAACCGTGAGGAGAGAGCAGTCTAAACGTGAGTTGAAGAACAAACCCCCCAAGAAAACATCATCAAGTCTTCTCCTCCTCCTTTTGTTCCCCAGTCATTGATCATGGTTGGCAATGCAATCATGCATTCCACACTATAGCAAAATATTTACACACCCACTAAGGTTATCAATGTCTTCTGCTGACAGTGCAAGAAGTCAATCAATAAATAATTATATCAATTCAATGATTTTCAAATGTACTTACGTGCAGATTTTCACCTTAAACTTTGACACTTGGCAATGTACGTGCATTACACAACAAAGCAAAAAGCACCCATCTAAACTGCATGGAATCCCTTGCTGATATTTGGGGAGGTGGTTACTGAACCCCAGCTCTCTGTTAGGAAAGCAGCAGCGCACAACATATAGCAGCTCTGCATCAGCATACAGTAGGATGTTAACATGTACTTCCTCCTAAAGCAGCAACATCAACAACAACCATTCAAGTTAGTGGTTTAGTTTGCACTGCCCCCTATCAGCCCATCAGAGATAATGGCATTTTCTCTGCCAATCAGGCCAGGCCAAAGGGCTCCTTTAAAACCAGAAGCCAGTCAAGATAAGAAAGGCAGCTTGTTTGGCTTTGTTTTTCCCAGTCTGACAATATGCACAATGGTACACTGTGCAGCTAACACCATGTGACACGTTGTTAAAAAGTCTACATGAATGGTTCCCGGTAAACTTCATTTGGCCTACTGACAATGCCACCATACTGTATTACTGCGTCTATGCATATTGCTTACTGTATGTTGCATTACACGCAGCACAGTGGTTACGGCTCAGCATTTGAACAGGACTTCCTTGGTAATGCAACAGAGACTGGATGCATTTGGAGCAATTTGTGTGGTGAGTCAGCTGTCTGATTCACCTCAAGGTTGACAAGTGTCACCAGATCAAATCAAATAAAGAGACATCTCAGCTGTGTATACTTGTTGCATGTGCAAGGGTGTGTGTGTGCGTGCGTGTGTGTGTGTGTGCGTGCGCGCGCGCGCGCGCGCAAACGATAAAAGCCAAATCAAAATAATGAGGCGATGACAAGAGGAGGGAGGCAGGACATGTTTGCACGGCCGTGGCGCTCTGGCGAGCATCGTATTCAGCAGGTTCATTGTGTGGCTCTAACCCCTCCCCCCAGCCCCCACCCGCCCCTCTCCTGGTGCCACAGGGTGGGGTCCAGGGCCACGGTAAACACACCCCCACGGCTGGAGTCAGCACTATACCGGCTGGCTAGACCTGGTGTGCTGGAGCTCCATGGCTCAGCAAAGCTGCACGTGAGGCTGGTCAGCATCGAGTGTTTACGGCACGGCAGCCCTTTCACAGGAAAGAGCTGAGGACAAGGGCCACAGGCTCATGGATGGGACCAAACACACAAAACACACACACACACACACACACACACACACACAACACAGAGACGACCCCAGAGCTTTAAATATCAAGGACAGCATTAGTGTTTTGTTTACCAGTGAATGAGAGTATGCAGTCTGTCTGGGTTATAGGGGTTTACAACAAAACAAAACAAATAACAAAAAATAAACTGTAAGTAATATTACAGTGTATGATTTTAAGTATGTTGAGATACAGTAAGATGGTTTTTTATTTTTTTTTATTAAATCTAGTTTTATTGTCTCTAGTAATGTATTTGTATTGTAAAGTTGGTGTTTTTTGGTTGGTTGTTATCCTGTGCTGGAAAACTTATTTGGAGGCTGTGCATGCACTGACCATTAATGATATCATTAGAGAGTTCAAAATGTATGTGTGTATGTACAGTATGTATGTATGTATGCTGTGTGTGTTTATATACTGTATACTGTATGTATATGTATGTGTGTGTGTGTGTACATATGTATGTATATGTGCACTGTATATTGTTTTATAATTTTAAACAGTTTTGCATCCATTGTTGCCTAATTTAGCAAATTAATGTATATTTACTGTAAATCGATCTATTGTGTACGTATGTATGTAATATGTTGCTATTTTGGCCAGGTCTCTCTTGCAAAAGATATTATTAATTTCAATGAGACTAACTTGGTTAAATAAAAAACATAAAAATAAATACATCCGATCTTATGTTATGTTATCAAAGACGTCATTCATTCTATGAAGCACTAGGAAGTCTTGGCTAAAACACTGAGTCATCTATCTGTAGGGAATTATAACCTGTGCATAATTTTCTGAATGTATTCATCATGGTTGAGCCCTGTTTTACAAAATACACGAGGGGATTTAAAGTATGAAAAACATAACAAACCATAGACCAATACAATTGGTAAACGATCAGTTTAGTGGAATGAATCTGACGTTATTATTCATAATAAAGAATGGGTTAATTCCTACAATGATAGTAATGACAAAACAAACATGAATGCAGTCTTGGATCTGAATTTCTCCAGATCTACCATTGCCACATTCTAAGAACTGGCTTTTCAGTGAGATTTACTGTTAAGACATCAGCGTTTCTCAAAGATTGAACTAAGGCCACTTCATAAAGGTTCACAAAAGCAGTTGTTACTTTTATGAGCACACAGCTAAATTGTCGACTTTGCCTTTAAACAATAAAAAGGATGATAAAACGTAATGTAGGAGAGAGAGAGAGAGAGAGAGAGAGAGAGAGAGAGAGAGAGAGAGAGAGAGACAGAGAGAGGGAAGATCAACAAGTGGTTGAAGTCCACCCAACCAGTTTAAACCTGACCTATCGCTTCACAGAGGAGAGGAAGAAAACTCTTCGCACAATGACATAAGCCTAGCAACAGGCTTCCACCAATCAAAAGGCAGAACAACAGCTACAGGAACCAATCTCTCTCTCTCTCTCTCTCTCTCTCTCTCTCTCTAACTAACTTTGTTTTGCCAGTTTTGCTGGCAGAAAAAGTTCTGTGCATAACTATATCTGGTCTTTTTTAACGATATAATTACTGTGTATCATTTTTGAAAGAACTTAACAACAAACACAAAACTATGTTTGAGCTGAGGCCAGAGACTAACAACATCAACTGTTGTTAATGTCAACAAATCACTTTTGGACCTTGCTTGCTTGAGGGTGGAAATACAAGACTAAATCAACACTATGCATCTATAGTTGTGCCGATTGACTTGTTCACAGGCAAAGAGTGAAAACTGCAGAGTAAGTGGGTTCCCCCCTCCCCTCAGACTCACTCTTCAAACATGGCTTTAGGTTCGAGCCCATTCATCGATCACTGGGCACTTTAACATAGCAGGATTTGACTGAGCAACGCAGTTAACTATTGCCTGTCCACCGTAGCAAAAACTGCCAAGTTTAGCCATCCCAATTTTCCCTCTTACAATACAAATAAAAACACAGGATCATGCTTTACCTTCAAACTAGCTCAATTAGTATTCAGTTATGTATGACACATTTGGTGTAGAGTATAGGCTACATACACAACTGTACCAGATCCCAGTGAATGGCTGTATCAGTGTGGGAATGGACAAGATAGGGGCATCCTATTGGTCTTCTTTATTTTCCCCAGTCACCCCTCTGATCTGTGTGTATTCTGGCAGACTATCAGTGGACTGCTCCCACCAAGCACCAGTTGTCCTGAGAGGAGAGGCAACAAGTCTTGGACAAGCGTACACGCATTGACGCACAGAGGAAGCGGCGTTCCCTAGATTCCATGAAACACCGTGGAACCCAAGAACGCGTTGAAAAGAATGAGAAGGAAAATAAAAGCAAGGGGAAGAGGTACCTGTGACAAAAGAAAGTTATGTCTGTTTGACGGTTTAGTGTGTTTGAGGTAGTGCGTGTGCCCGAACATAAACAGTGTGTACACTGTACAGAAACTGTTCCATGGTAGTATTAACTTTCAAATCATTTGTGGCAAAAAATGAATTGTTAATATTATTATTATTTATTTGTATTATTATTATTTTTAGACAAATAACACACTGTAGCATACTACACCTATAAAAAAAAAAACAAGCCATTTAAAATTTTTAAGATAATTTAAAGAAAGTATTTAAAGAAAATATAATTGCCTTTAACTTTAAAGGCAATTATATTTTCTTTAAATATTTTGCTTTTAAACCACCCCTTTAAAAGAACCTGTGGAAAAGGCGTCGGCCAGCGAGGGCAGTGAACACATGAGGAAGACTGAATTCCTGGGGATATTATTCTAACGAGGGAGAGGGCAGCTGTCACAATACAGCAAGCTCCGACTGAAATGATTGCATAGAATAACAGAAAACACCAAACCCTGCTCTGCTATCTTTAGCCTGACGGGACACAGTACCAACATACTATTGGAAGCATCCACCGATCGTCCAGTCTGCTCTGCCACCCATTTGTGTGTCTCTATTCCCCCTATTTGAGTTCTCCCAACAAAACCCCAACCCCCACCCCAAATGTGCTGTAATCTTTTCCTCCTGCCATTGCAGCGTAATATGTTTACCTCTGCGAACTATGGAAGATACCATGCAGCTGATTTGGGAAGGGGGTTCTAAAAGTTCAAAGGGCAAACGGATAGGTTTGCCTGTGTTAAAGATACCACAGAATTGCAAATACTACACAGACAGTTTATCTTTCCTTTCCTAACTCCTTAACTTACTACTAATGGGGTACTAACAATGCTGCCCTTATATAAGAAGTGGATAAATGACAGCACCATAGAAACTACACGCCCGCCGACCCCACTTTGCTGTGGAGCTCCTCCTGTTTTGTCTTCCGTCTGTGACAAGGAACAGTCTTTGCTGACTGGACAAAAGTGACTCAGAGCACTGGGAGCTTGTCCAAAAGCTTGTTGATTATCAGGCTAATATTCTTTATTAGCCCTTGACAAAAGATTCATACCCTCACCTGTCTCAGTGTAAAAAGACGGTGACTCACTCCCAAAATAGAGCTTCACAACAACAAGGCCTGCAACAGCACCCTTCATATTAACTACTAATAATGTGTACCACTAACTTGAGCGCAGTAAAAACGAGCAAGTGTAAAACTTGATGAGCCGCAGGCTCCCCGGAGCAGCACATAACAAGCTTTTATTGTTGCCACCCAGTTGCTCATGTGGCGCATAAACAGAAAACACGGAGTCAACAAACTTTTTTCCATGTGTACAGAAGATGACATCGCAGCACAACTCAATGTCAGGCATGTCCTATGTAGGTACGAATTTGGCAGACTAGTTAGTCAGACTAGAGCAGCCGGGTAAGCAGCCTGCTTAGCTAGCCTGCTAGCTAACCAGACACGGATGAGTGCAGCGACGATTAGAAACTAATATATGTGGGCTAATCTGTATAGCTCCTTCACCCGCTTGTGTGTTCTCTCTGCGTCACTCACTACTCAACTATCAGTCTTCTCAATCTCAACTCAACATAGAATACATTATGACTGTTCATTTGGAGAGGGGAGGTGATACTGCCGTAATTGAAAAAAAAGGGGTGGAGAAGGGGGGGTGATATGGTCTAATCATTGTTCTGTCCAGGTCTTATTACTTCATTAATAGGCAATGAACCCCAGCGGCGGACGGCAGAACAAAACGACCGGAGGGACCTCATTTGAAGACGACTTCATTCATTTTTTAATCATTTATGAAATGCCAGTTTGATGAAGAGGAAACGTAAGCCTCCATGACCTCTGTCACAGATTCAGAATTCAATTCTATTTTTTGTTTTGTACCTTGACACAAAATGAGATATGAGATATAAATATAAAGGTGGCGTACAGGAAATGAGAGGCATTATTAAATGCATGTTAAAAGTAGATTAGGACCCACATCCGCTCATTAGGTAAATATTTTAAGCATCCCAAATGTAATGGAGGTGACATGGTGGGGTAAACACAGGTGTAGCTCATCATTTTAATGATGGGTGCATTCCATTTGGTTACCAGTAGGACTAGTGAAGCAACCAATACTCACACATTGGCCAATACAATGAATATCATGAGCTACAGTACCTTGTTTCTTCCTTACTGACCTCTGTAGAGCCACCCAGCATGTTCCCGTCTTAAGTGACCCCTCTGTGATTTATCTCAGTCTCCACACCTCCCTCAACGCCAGCTCCACTAAACAGTGGAATTATATGAAGGACTTTAAATATACACGCTGAACCAGGCCGCCTCACAGTGGAAAACATACACAAACACACACTGCACGTACATGCCTGTTGGCCTCTTTGGCCAGCAAGTTCCTCAAAATAGCCAAAAAGAAATGTGCTTACAAGGAATGGGGGTGGGAAGCAAAGAGATACATGAATTCTTATTAACTGGCTAGTAACTAATGCCCTAACATGTCCACTAAGGGCTAACACATTTGTGTGCACAGGCATTGACAAGTAGGTGAAGAGACTGTTAGTGTGTTAATTATTAAGAGATATAATTAAGCTATATGCTTTCAATAAGCCTCAATGATAAACAGTCTTGTCTTACAAACCCCAATGGACCTCATGACCCTGATAGGAGCGTGCTTTGAATGTGTGTGTGTGCGCACGTGCGTGTGTGTGTTTCATATGCCACAGGCAGAGGTAAGAGGTTTGCACTGTAGTTAATCAATGACGAAGAAGCCAATTGCTTAATATCTTCCGTACTTCGACACATTCAGTGATGCGCTTCAGTATCATCGCAGACAAAAAGGGCCATTGTCCTTTGTCACGTGACAGACGCTATTTTAAATGTTATTGCTATTTTACACTGGAATTGTATACACATTATAAAGTAATAACACAAGTTAACCACTATCTACATGCATTAAATAATAATGTACTTATTTTTTAAATACAATAGTAAATGTTTCCCCTCACTGCCCGGCACAGTAAGTAAATAGCAAGGTGGGCATATAAACTAGATTGAGGAAAGGATGGGAGTGAAGGAATAAAAGAGAAAGAACAGTGCGAGTGAAGTGAGGATGAGAAACAGATTGGGGGGGAAGAACGGGGATGGGGGGGGGGGAGGTATTTGACTAGCGCTCAGAGAGTACCCTCCTCGTACCTTTTCATGGATAAGTAAACAGACCGTACCATCTAGAGTGACATCATCCACCCGGAGAATCAATAACCTCACTTCCTGTGCAGCGGGGAAAATCAATGGCTCTGTACACTGGATTACCTATCTGTAGGCACTCACTCACTCACTCACACACATACACACGCACGCATGCAAAGTCAACACACATAGTGTAATATAGATTATAGACATGGACACCATGCAGCTAATGCCAGCGCAGACACTGTCACAGCTCTCCCCTATGGGAACAGCGGGGGCTCAGTGGAGGCGGGCTGTTAGAGGATTAGGGCTAGCCACAGCTCAGTGTAGCCCTAATGTTGAAGACTAAAGAGTTTAATGTCCAAACAATACTGGGTTCTATCAGGCTTTACACGGACACAGCATTATGGGCCATTCATAACTTCAAATATTTTCTCAGTGCCATTCATCAACCTGCATTCTCTCTTTTTCCACTCTATTCTCTCATGTTCCCAAATGGGGATAAAAATCCGTAAAGGATATATGTGAACCTGTAATATTTGTGTTTCAGTTACACAGTATATAACTGAGCATCGCACTCAATTGATGCATTTCACTACATTTTGTTTTTTCACGTGTTATCGCAAAAGGGGGATTCTTTTTTTTTTTTTTTTTAAGTAATAAGTGCTTGCACCAATGACATGGAGCTGGATTTTGGATGCGTCGCAAAGATTCCTTCGTGTACGCGGCAGAATGCCTTTGCTTCTAGCTTGCTGAGCCCCGCTACGAACTGACGAACTCGTACAAGTTCTGCGTCCCCTGTAAAGACAAAAAGCTGAGCGCCGTTCTCAGATTGCAGCTGAGCTCTTGCCAAGTCAAGGAGCGCGTGTGGGGGCAGAGAGCTAATGGCTGAGCGAGTCGCTCGTCGACAAGGCCGCAGGGGAAGTAATGAGCAACGGAGGCGTTGTGTGTAGTAGTTGTGAGAGAGTGTGAGAGAGTGGCATTACCCCATTACCTGTGTGTGGGAGTGCATACAACAACAGATTAAAACAAATATCTCCCCATTACCTGTGTGTTTGCATGTGCGTGTGCGCGTGTGTGTTTATGTGTGCGTGTGTGTGTGTAAGAGAGAGTGTGTGTGAGGGAGAGAGAGAGAGAGAGAGAGAGAAAGAGGCAGAGTGCAAAAGCGAGAATGAAAGAGAGGAGGAGGAAGGAAACTGAGGGAAGAAGCGAGAAAGCATCACAGGGGACGAGACTAACTGCTAAGAAAACACTTTTTCACATCACACACACGCACGCACACATCATATTAAATGTAGACCGAAAATAAATCTGCCGGAGGGAAAGCGTGTGAAATATATCTCCCTTGCTCATGCAGCTACACGGGAAGGTTTGTGCAAGCACCTGCACAGACGCGCCCAACCCCCCCCCCCCGCCCACACACACACACACACACGCACACACACACACACCAAATGAGATGGTTGAGAGAGTAGGTGTGCTGTTTTCAGAATGTTATTCATCAAACACATATTGACAACAAGATTTGTGTGTTGCATGTTTGCTTGTTTGTTTGCTTATGTTATACCACCAAATATGAACACTGGCCCAATATGAGGTGGCCTATGAGCCTTGAGCCTAGGCCCACCTGGGTTTGGGTGGGGGCATCTGCTTGTCCAGACTCCACACCACACACAGCAAGGACAATACCCCAAGCATGAGGATGGAAACCAGTCAGCCACTGACTGGTTACTTACTGGATAGACAGAGTACTGAACACCCTGTCTACATGTAAGTAATATCCTGTTTTTATATATCTTTCTTTTATATTTTCCAACTTAGTAGCAAATCCCAATGTGACAAATTCAGGATATTAATTCCCCAGCTCATGCGCACCTTTAAAAAATGAACAGAATGACACATCATACATGAAACATTAATACAAACACCCCCACACAAAGCCAACACAGAGCACTGCACCAATGGCAATTTTGTACACACCCATTTCCTTGATCCACAGCGCGACACATCAAAGCTCAACATCTATGACCTGACAGGACCAAAAATTAACCCTGTGGTGAAACCGATGGTCGAATAAAGATACGTGTGAATAACACTTGCATACAAGAATACCATATGATAGTTATTTGAAGGAATTAAATTCTTTATATTTTGTTCATAGCCAGATTGTCCTTTGTTTAAGTTGCAAAAACTGCTTAAAAATTGCTAAAAGTGTTTGTTACCCGTAATATTGGTGTACTGTGTGTGTGCATGCGTGTGAGACAGTGTGTCTGTCTTTTTGTGTGAGCATGCAGCCACACAAACACACATGCACACGTCTGGGGCGAACCTTGAGGTGATGGCCAAGTCAGCCACACAAGCCCAAGACCCTGTCCACAGCTCACCTGGCCCGGGGCTGGGCTGCGTACGCTGTGGGACTCCCACCGGAAGGTTCCACACAACACTGGACCAACACAATCATGCGGAAACGTACCCCATGTGCACACACACACACTAAGGGCACTAACATGCACACTTATATGCACAAGGTCCTGAGCAGACAATGGACAGTGGAACTGTGCCATAAGGGAGGGCTGTTGTCCAGTCACCGGGCAACTGGGGCAACAGATGGTCACCTTCCCTTCCACTAACGCCAGCCGTGCGGGAGGGAGGGCGGGAGAGAGGGAGGGGAGTGAGGAGGGAGGCGCGGTGACCGAGTGATCTCTAGTCTACCATGCTGAAAAACCCCTTTAACCAAAGGAGATGGGAATGACTCAGCCATAACCCATGAAGCAAATGAGCTGGATGCTAACAGCTCGACAGGGGTCATCAAGGTGGGCCACAGCACCAGGGCCAGGGGCTGCTGAGTGCATACACATTCTGAAGCCTACTCCCTTGGAAGTGTTGGAAGCAAAATATCACAAACCAAACAGTAAAACAAACTGCACCAGTGGGAGAGGGAGAGAGGGAGAGAGAGAGAGAGAGATACATATATAGATAGGTAGAGAGAGAATAAGTGCAGAAAAACACAAAAGTAGAGGAAAGGTCAGCTGTTACATGAAGTAAAAAAAGAAAAAGAAGAAAGGAGAGAAAAAAAAAGAAACACACCAGAAAGGAAGGTTTCGTATCCTGTTGACCAGTTTCTGCCTCTCGGCAACAAAGTTTTGATAGGCGAGCATGCGTGCCCATCTGTGCACAAATGTGCACAAATGTGCACGTGCGGGACCTTTCAGGCTAGCGATGCACATTAGCATGTAGCTACTTTTTTTTGTCTTGTCGTCTTTTCCGACGTCTGCGCTCGTCTCCCAGATGCCTGTATGGAAGCACCACATTACACAACACTCCCTCTCTGCCCGGCAGGCTGAAATGTGGGCTGGGTACCCAGAGAGTCAGCTTACACAAATTAAGCACTTTATTGGCTGCAGCGGGCGAGCGAGCAGATGCGGGAGTGAGCTATTTGCGCTCTCGTCTCGGAGAAGTACAGTTCGGCGAACAGCAGCATGAATGGGGCCTTCTGTGTGCACCGCCTGTCTGTTGGGCCCCAGCGCAAGTGTGCATCTCCGTCAAGAAAACATGTTTGTACGAGCGTTTGTTACATCACAACAGAAGCATGGAGCGAGAGAGAGAGAGAGAGAGGAAGGGAAGGAGAGCGAGAGAGAGGGGGAGGGAGAGAGGGGGGAGACAGGTCATAGTGACAAAGAGAAGCCGAGAGAGCAAGCAAGATAAGTAATGCAAGGAGGAGAGGTGTGTGAATGCAAGTGGAGTACAGGTGACGAGTGTGAGGTTCAACGTAGTCCGTTAACAGGAAAAAGAACATCTAAATTCTCAGACCTGAACCCTTACACGTGGTGTTAGTCTATTTGGCTTATTACAAAGCTTCGCGGGCCAACGTTAGTTGAAGTGAACGTGCAAAAAGAGACTAATAAATCAGTCTGTGTACACAACTGAGAACAATGCTCATCAGCCACATTAACGCTACACAGCTGTGTGGACAGACATAGCCTTACATTTGTGTTCTGGCTACTTCCACAGGCCTGATATGATATGAATTTGATCCTTAACGTAACCCCCTCAACTCTATTAATAATTGTATACCTACCCTATGACCCTAACCACAAGCAGTTTAATGACCGCTAAGAACAACAACAACAACAACACCGATTTAACAGTTAATGTTCCCCATTTAAAGACTAGGAGAACGTTTATCCTTCTTCTTTAGCAAATCCAAACGTTAAAGTGGAAAAGGCCTATATGCAACACATATCTAATTAGCCGTGTGAGGTTAAGACCTCATTTTATCCTTGCCTCATTTGCTGTCAGGGCTGACATGTTTTTCCTTTGACTTGGATTATCTTGCATGGGAACATTCCTCCTAGTTGTTGTTTTATCAGAGGAATGTGGTCAAAGCAGGACCATAACTCATTGAAGCAAGGCTCCGATCAATACGTCTGATAATACAGCAGTTTGCACATGTTTGCGTATTTGCGTGAGCGTTTAACATGCTTCAATATGTCTGCGTCCCACCTCAACTGTCCCTACGACGTCTGTGACGAAACAACCTGTTATGCTACTGTAAATCACGGCAAATGATACAGCTGGCGATGACTGTCTCAAGGCAACGGGAGCGGATACATCTTTAAAGTTCCCCCGAGCAGGCCTTTCTAAGAACACGCTGTTGGATTCCTGAAAGGTTGCAGTTGGCCAATCTACGTTTAAATACTCCACTATTCACAGCGCTGTGAAAAACAACACGGGTGCCAAGTTTGTGCAATAAAATAGACTAATGTTTTTCATAACCCCCAAATGATCAGACAGCATTGGAGTCCACGTCCTATAGCCCCCGCCTTCCGTTTCTCTTACCCACCCCACCCTCCCTTTAGGGCCTGCTGTTGTGCTTTGCAAACAAACAGAACTCTGAATAGCATGTCTTCATATTTAGAGAGCAAAACAGGAATGAGCTGGAATTTTGGAGTTTGTGGGGGGAAGGGGGGGAGGGGGGGTGAAGCCTATATAGTAGGCCATGTTTCATTCCCTTTCGGTTCCCTACAGACTTAGACCACAGCTTGATAAATAGCAGGCCCCCCTCAAAGCAACAGATGCGAAGGGTCAAACCTTAGCAAATTCATCAGCTCTGTAAAAAGTGAGAAAGAAAAAAAAAAACAGAAACCTCAGCCAAGACTCTCCACAGCTGTGCCACATACTGCCTGCCAGCCAACACTGGCAGTGTGGACACGTCACAGAGAAAAAAAGGCCCTAACTGTATGCTACTGCCCAACCACAAGGAAAGACTAGCAAACGTCTATAAAGGCTAAAGTAGAATAGCAGAAAGGCTATGGAATAGTATACCTTCAAATCCTTTTCAATCATCAACCCCCGGGCCGGAACCGATACAAGAACAGACAAGCGAGGCAGATTTTTCTTAGAAATGTTCTCAGTTGCTCCACTCAATCATATAGCCTCTTTTCATCCATTGCAAACATTTCTCTATGACGTCAGCATGACTTTGTTGACTTCAGCTGACACTCAAAACTGTTGGAAGTGCAACAAATAATACAGTATGTTTTCCACACAATTTTCTGTGAACACACCAAAACTGGAAAGGTGCTCTTCCCTATATAGGCAGATTGTGTTTGCCTTTTTTGAGCCAAACAGAGGAACTTTTCTGGGACTTATTTAGTGTTTTGTGGGCTGTAGGAGAATGTTTGCTCTGAGGCAGGATTGTGTAAGAAGTGTTTATAGAGAAAAGAAAATGGCCCAGATTTGAGGGACAAACAAGTGTTGATTCAATCACCACATTCTATAGCAGTTATCTTACTGATATGAACACTCAAAATGTTGTATTCTCTATGGACCCTGGGTAGCTGAACTGAGCTGATACAGTACTGCCAACATTTCAGCTACTGGACTGTGGAGGCTAGAATGATACACCCCCAGAATGTGTTACTATAAACATACACAACTAAAGCAGCAGTGTGTCTGTGTCACATGGGGTACATGACACATGCCTGGGTACAGTATGTGCACATATATTGTGTATCTAGGCCTAGAATATATGAGGCTTCTGCTTTTTTGAGCTGTGTGCCTGAATACCGTCTCTTCCCTTTTTGTTCTGCCTAACCGTCTGTACAAATCGCTCTACCCACAAAGTACAATAACAGTTAACTGTATTGTACATCAATGTGGCAACCTCCCAAGCTGGTCTGGCAAGTAGTTAGCCCTGGATTCTGAGCCTGGGTAAGACAGGGAACAAGTCTCACCAAGGATCCCATAATGCGTGACTTCGGCTCTCTATTACAGAAGGAAGAGAACATGAAGGACCCAGGGTCAGATACTGTGTCCATCATTCAGGGCTCTAATGCCAGAAGGCAAACAGCCCAGCTAGCATTACCTTCTTCCCAAAATCTCAAGTCTCAAGTAAATTTCCTCACACCAATATGGCCACTAGGGTCAACCTAAGCTTTTGGAGGTCAAATTCATTGATTGAGGATTGGTACTACATGTTATTTTCAGTGAATGACAATAGAGATGTTACTATACCCTTTATATTGTGGCACAGTGTAAAGGTGGTCAAAATTGTTTCTGTGATTTAGGTGGTCTTCCACCTAATGGTATTTTATTCACTGGATAAGGCAAGCAATCAACAACTAATCACAGTAATAATCAATCAAAGTGTTAAAACAACAACATTCCTAGGTTGCTACAATTATATCATTTACATGGACCCTAATATTCTGATTGGAATTGGTTTTAAAGCCAAAAACATAATGCACCATATAAACACCTTAATAATAATATATAATATAATAAACTTTATTTGTATAGCACCTTTCATACACAATGTGCAACTCAACGTGCTTTACAGTTAAAAACAT
>JAODUK010024783.1:0-24439 GCA_027564635.1 Typhlichthys eigenmanni
AAGGATGATTGAGGCAAGGGCGGTGCTTTTTTTCGATTGTATCTTTCAAAATCTGGCTAAGTTACTGGTTTTTCCAAAATGACATACTCATCCTTTAAGTCAGGCTTTATTACCATCTAGGTAAATATAGCTTTGGAAAAGAGAAATACATTGCAATGTGATTTTTTTTTCCCACCTTTGTTTTTTATTTTTTGAAATGATTATTGATTATATTTGTATCTGCATCCATAAAACGTTTGTTCCCTTTCATCATTTGTCAGGACACCATAGGCATTCTTCTGTTTAATATTCGTGACAGTCAGTGGATTAGGGGGGGGTCTTTAGGCCTAAGATCACAGTCTCACTCCACTGCACAGAGGTTCTCTTCTGCCGCTTCTATCTCGGCAGGACCTTTATTTGTGTGTGTGTGTGTGTGTGTGTGTGTGTGTGTGTGTGTGTGCGTACGCACTGTTTAAATGTGAGTGGTGAAATGGCATTCCCTGTGTCTTTGTAGGCACCGGTGAGGGTATTAGCAAAGAGGCTCTAAGGGGCTTAAGAGGTCAGCCCTCCCTTTGTGTGGAGACACAAAACACTTCCTGTGGGACCCTTCACCCCTCTCTGTTCTTCTCTCAGAAAGCCAGGCCTGGCCTGACCATTCACATTAATCAGCCTTAGCTCCTAATGACTGCAGTAAAGCTTCTGAAAACGGCCTCTAAAAGGTCTTAAAGAACCACTAAGCCTACTATCAGGCCGGGCCTGGCTGCTGCTGTGTGCACGGTACCTCTGCTTAAAGATAATGGGGTGCACTTAGCAACTCTCTATCTGGGTTTTCATTTTATTTAGGAGAAGTAGGCTAAACAACAATAAAATAGCCACGCGATAATATGGTGTATTGGGATACGTTAGTAGTTGGAATTCATGAAGAAAGTGAAAGCTTCTTTAAAACCATAGAACAGGATAAAAAGGTTTTCTTTGCGCTGCTTGTGATCTTAGGGGCTTCTTCTGAGGCGGAGAGGAGGTCTCTAGGAGGCATTTGTACTGCAATTCTCAAACGAGTAGCGTCAGTGTAGCTGATGGAGAATCAACAGAACTGATGTGACGGAAAAGTGTGTGTGTGTGGGGGGGGGGGGGTTACTTAATAAACTATGTGCAGTCTTGTTCATTCAATACTCACTGGATTAGTCACGTATCTGAATGTGTTGTTTTTGCAGAAGTGCATGTTGTGTGGTCGCTATTATAATATTATTGGCCTAGTCGATATCAGTTTGAAGGTCGTAAGGGTGTGGTGTGGCAAAAGTTTGTTTTACAACTGATATGGATGAAATGACAGGATTCAAGGCTCACGTTGCTTTGTGAACAGTGGAAGCTATGAGACAACTGGCATAGCAAATGCTTACAAATCGTATGCAATCCCAACTGAAATTTGATTTGGCTGGAAAATAATGTTTGATATATATCATGTGTGATCATGGGGCCAAGCCTTCATGCAATGTTTTGGGAACTTTTTTTTGGGGTCATTGTGGTTTTGAATGTATGACAAAAAGAATATACATCTCTTTATCAGGCAGACTTTCCATATTTAATTAGCTTGCCAACAATTGCTTACTTTGTTGGGTTTGTGTGTCTTAGAAAAAGTAAAACAGAAATTTCATTACTTTCCAAGTCAAATGTACGGCATTACTTCAAGGTTTTGTGAATCACACATGATCACATGCGGTTTTTACTCACTGTATTTATTTATAACAAAATGAGACTATAATGACCTTTACTGTCCATCCAAAACATAAGGTTTTATCTGATTACGTTTTCTCACAGTGTTTTGTACAATATGCATTGGATAACAGCAAAGTTCCATTGCAATGATTTCTAGAATAGCTTATTCTTTCAGTCTGCTATGGTCATATTATGTACAGAGAATAGGCAATCATATCTTTCAGTTAACGTAAAATCGCAAAACAAGTGTCATATGCATTTTCATCAACTGAGTGTGACTTTGCGGGACCTTTAGTGTGTCTTACGAGTCCATTGAGACAGAAAGTGTTTTCTCCTGTTGTATTTGAACACACGTGGTGGCGCTTTGGGACCCATGAAATATTAAAAAGCTGTTTCCGATCTCACAGTAAAAGCTGAACAGAAAACCTTAACACGCAACCGAGAGAAATCCAGGTCAGGACCACTATGACTTTTAATATAGGGGTCGGCATTTCATCACGCTGGATTATTTCTATTCATATATATATATATATCTCTTTCATGCACATTCTTTGAGGATGTAAAGCTTTGATTATTATTACCCAACTTGAGAGTTTGTAGGCCCATTACCTGAAATCTTAGACACAGCCATGTTGTGAGCTCTTTCGATAGGTGTGGCAGACTCGCATTTGCTCTCTGCTTTGCACGGAGCGGGTAAAACAGGCAGCCATTTCCAAAATTCGACTCCATTTTGTCTCGTAAAATGGAAATAGGTCACGAAGCATGGGGCACATCTTCAAGGTTGGACACTATCTTCTTAATTGACAAAACAGATAAAACGGTGATGCTGGAAAGGCTTTCCCTGAATTGCTACACGGCTTACTTGAAAAATAAATATAGTTTTAATGTCACCATAATCTCATTAGCCAAATATTGGAATATAGCTGTGCGGGCACTCAAGCGAAAACAAAATCAGTTTCTCTCTCTTTCAGCCCAACACAGTAATACAGTGGCCATTGCACTAGCTGTAATATGATTATTCCATGGCCATGCTGTGTTTATGCCCAAACTCAGTGTCACTGCCCGTGTCCTGTCTGAGCTGCCACCTTGGCACTCATATCATTAGCAGCAGCAACAGTGGGAACACACAAGCAGGAGCTTGGAGAGCCCATGCTGGTGATCTCCTTTTATGTCCTGGCTCCACCAGGGCCTTTAGTTATTCTAGTGCATAATTGATGGAGGAGTTAGAATAGCAGAAGTAATGCGATGAGAGGGTGCAGTGAGGCAGAGCGAGGGATCGCGTGCGTGGGGCTGCAAACATTGCAAGGGGACGAGAGGGAGGGCATCTGCAGTAACAGGTCCCTGCACGGATAGAGTCCACGCAGAATGCCCCCCCCCCCCCCCAACCAATCACAGCCCCTCTTTCCCAGCCAATAGGATGTCTCCCCTTGTGCCGGATACTACAGTCCCATGAAATGGGACATTTGGCCCTAGTCAGTATTTATTACTTTACAATTTTAGGCAGTTGTAAGAACTTTTTTTAGTTTTTCATCAAATGTCAGGCTTATTTACATTTTATTGGTTATTCATTTGTTTGTCAAAGAACATTTTAAATGACCATGGGTATTTTTTTTATTGCCTTGAAGCACATTCTTTCCCAAAGTCTTTGTTCTTTTCTCATGTGGTGGATTCTGAGGTTGAATTTTCCACTAGCGGCCGTGACACGGTGTGTATCACACCTAGACAAGCCTTTACAAAGGGAGGCTATTAGTCTTACAACTCTGCATTGTCTGTTAAACAAAGGTCCGCCCAGGTCACACATAACCTGTCCTGTCCCACTTCAAAGTAACCACCCCACCATGAAAAAAATAAAAACACTAGCACGTGGTCGTCATTTGAAGATACAGGTTTTTCTGGAACCTAATCCAGGAAACTTGGGATCCTGTCCATAAATCTCTGGGCAGATCCCGGAACAAAAAAAGTTCAGTTATAATATACTCCTGAGGAATGTACCATGGCCTGCTTGGTATCTGATCAACTTTATATGCTTTCTTTGAAAACGGAACAATAATTATATCTGTAAGACTGTTGAAGCTGTGTTTACATACAATAGACATATTGGGTCATATTTATGTTTAATATAAAATATAACACTGTATCAGTAAAGCAAACCTGACAATAATATGTATCAGTTGAAAATCATTTAATTTAAATATTCTTTTCAATAACGTATATTAATTTCCAGCATCTTTTGTGGTAAGGCAATAGTATTTTTTCCCCAAAGAATATAGTTTCCAAAGTGTATATTTTCATTCTAATTTTAAATAAAACAAATGTTTGGCTATATTTTGTTTTACTATCCTATAGTGCATTAGACCCCAAATCCCCAAAAGTGTCTTAGTTGTTGGTTGTATGCATTGAAATAATGCAAATTAATAAAATATACGGAATAATATATTAGCTATCATTCAGTTTATTTGACCGTTACTGTAACTGAACATGATTGTTGCGAAAATATAAACAAAAAACAAAAACATTTTTCTTTAAACTAAGACAAATGCGAACAATGTTTCTGCTTCATATTGTGACCCGTAAACCCACATATACATTGCATTGCTTTGTGCTTGGTCTATGCCTGCTCTTAAAACAGGCCTGTTCCGATGAGCACTTAGCACTAGACTAGGACTAAAGCTATTAGGATCATAAAATACCTCTCATAAATATGTTTTATTTGTTTCCTGAGTGTGCTGGCTGCTTAGGTTCCCTTCGGAAGTCATTCTGGCACAGTAGTAATATTTCTGTCTCTAGATGGAGCTGACCATTGAGTTATGGTGGAACACTGTAAAAAGCCTGGTCAGGCGTTCAGTTATAGTTATTTTGTTTACTACTATATAGATGATTAATCTTACTCCTATTATTTTCAATGGGCAACCTCTTGTAATATGTATTTTAAATCAGATGTACGCAAGAACATTATTATGCATTTGTGTGTATATTGGATTGTGTGCCACAATATTAATTTTAACATTAAATATATTTATAAAATAATATTATGATAAAATAATATTTTCCCATGTGAATATAGCATATTTTTATTGGATTGTGTGAAACAAATATAATTTTAAAATATTCCAATATTTGCTATTTACATTTGTATGTCTTTTAATAAAGCACTTTAAAATATTACAATTAAAAGTAAAAGAAAATAATAATTTCACAATACATTAGATATTTACTGTATTTATTTTATATAAACAAATTCAAACATATTGTTCATCACTAGTTTATTAGATTACATTGTCATGGATATTCTACGTAATTATGTTTTCTGGTCATTACTATATATATATATATATATATATTAGTCCATTTAAAGTATTTTAACTATGTAAATAATATATATCGTAATTATTATATATTTTACCAAAAAAAAAAAAAAAATTACAATATAAATGTTTTGTTGCAGTGGGGATAATTAGAAAATACTACTACTTGTAATATTAAAATTTGTAAATATATTTATTTGTTATTAAGAAAAATACATTTGACTAGTTTGTAGCAAAACGCTTTCATACTGCAATCTGATGGTATTTAGTGACTCATATTTGCTGCTATCAAATGTGAACCAGTATTTCAAGGGTTATAGCAACCCTTTGATCCAACCATGGTTTGTTGGCACTGGCATCCACCCGTGTCACTATTCCTCAGTTTCACCTATGTCAACATTTTTTATTATAGTCTTAAAAAAATAAAAAGGGTGTGGTGGTAAAAAAAATAAAAAAAACGTTTAATAAAATAAAAGCGTCGTCTGTAAAGTGCTGAGGTCTTGTGACCGTTCATGTGGGTCACATGGTCCGGCCAGAAGATGTTGTGCTGGGGTGTTCTAGGCACGCGATACACAGGGGGTTTAGAGAAACATGCTGGCTAAGACGTCACACGCATTTACCATCCACCAAGCCACTCCTGTATGGCAGAGGCAGGCCTATTCTAAATTTGCCCAGCAACCCAGCTGTCTAGTGGGAGACATGGAACTATGGCATACTAGTGCGTTGTACCAGTGCATGACACAGTTCTGCGTTTTGAAGCAGGCTTCACATTTAACATTATCTAAATGTATATGTTCAACATTAACCTGAGAGACTTGAGCCAAGAGCATGGAGTCGAATTTGTTAATTCTATTGTCCTTTTGTTCCCAAATGTGTTTGGAGATAGAACATTTCTCCACTATAAAGCCGTGGATAAGAAGTACGTAAATTGTTTGCTTGCACAACTGGGGGAGAACTAAGGGGTGTGTTCTGTCAGATGCAAACCGATACACCCAGAACCAAAGACATCCAATGAGCTGTGAAGCGACTGTGTTTTCATTGGTTGTTCAGAACAGATTGACAAATGTGCGCCAGATACATCAGGATAGACATAACCAAGTGTTCTACTTTATATCTGTGCCCTTTGCCTGAAGGGAGCAGGACTTATAAATGCAGGGTTGAATTCATGCACAGTTGCCTTTGGGAGACACACGCACACATGCAGACAGACAGATGTAGCATCTATTGCACAGCAGAAGGTCATCTACTCTCTGCTCGCTTTGTTTTGCTTTTACACTCCACGCACAAAACCGTTTCCTCTATCAGTGTTCTTTTCCTCTACGTATGCCAACCCCCCCTTCCCGTTGCTCCCCTCGCGCGTGCACACACACACACACGCACGCACGCACGCACACACACACACACTAACACACCTACACACACCTACACACACACACACACACACACTCCAGTGTCCAGATGTCTATCATTTAGCTGACTCCTGCCTCCTGGCCTGATATCAGATATGGGACAAGGGAGTATGGCTTCTCAGACTTCAGAGTCTTCTAACTGCCCTACCCCCACACACCCCACCCCCCCTCCCCCTTCCCCTGCCGCCCTTGCGTCCTACAAGCCCCCGTCAGTTGTCCGCCAGTGTTCAGCTGACTGTGTTTCTGAGTGCCAGTAAGAATTCCTTGCTTATGTCACATCCTCTCCCTGGCTACGTACCTACCTTGTGTACAAACAGTATACTGTACTGTTAGTATACATACTACGGTCTCCCGTAGTATGTATGCTTGGCACCATAGACTGTTTTCACAGACGGCATACAGTGTGATTCCCCCTCTTAACTACTCGTCCATTGTCAGCCCTGGTGTTGAGCATACCCCACCACCCCGTACAGACATTGTGCACATGCTGGTCAGGTGACAGTGAGGATGCTGGGTAATTTTAATTTGAAGCCGTTCGCAGGGGTCCCAGACAACCTCTTTTTAATCTGCTGTGGAAAATTAGTCTGTTCACTTTGAGACTAAACACACGCACAAAACACGCGCACACACGCATCAAAATATACAGGTCATGAACGCATTTATGAGCAATTAATGCATTGTTTTCTTTTTACACGCAGGAACACAGATGCAAGCGCACGCCAAACGCGTCATGACGTGTGTGTCGTGCAAAAAAAAAAAAAAAAAATCAGTTGTTTGATCAGATTTCAAGATTAATCAACCATGAGAGCTTTTCAGTTAGCTACAGCTTCTCATGTCAATGGAACAGCAAGCTGCCTAACAGTCCCGGCTTGTCCCAAATGTGTAATAGTTTAGCTCTACAGTAACTGCTGGTTTCATTTCAGCTGAACGCTACATCAGCTTTGCTCTCATTTACTCTCCTGTCTTTGGTTATATGCACTTGAGAAATCATGTTTGTGTGGCGCTGGATCGGAAAGAAAGCCAATATACTCATGAGACACGGTGGGACCTTATTCAGAAACACCTGGCGGCTACTGTATCTTTTAGGTTTCGTGTTCTTGACATCGTATTTGTATTCCAACTCCGTGCGGTTACAAAATTCGTTGAGCGTCCCACGAAGAACTAGTGAGTTGAGGTTTATAACCAAGCGATATTTACAAACCCCCCCTCCCCCCAGGACTTCCAGTGAGCCCATGCAGGAATCCAACCAGCAACTTCTCAGATGAAAGTGCTGCATCAATCTTTAAGGTGCGCTGCAGTACATCAGATCCCAGAAGTTATACTGTAATATCTGCTCTGTATTGTGTATAGCGTCTCGAACTGTACTGTATATGTGGCTGAAAGACTTTTCCCTCCAAAAGTGCCCATCATCAAGTTTATCTGAGCAATACATTGAGTGCTCCTACCTGCCCCTGGCTACCTATAACTCTCCCTGAGGAACCAGCAATTGTTACTGCACGGTGTAACATGGCGGCTGAAAGGGGAAATGGGCCCCCAGCCATGCCATACCCTTCCCCACAAGTGTTTTCCCTACTAGTCCTTTGTTCCAGTGCAGAATGGAGTCGACGCGTGTGAAACGGAACGTGATACCGGGGGCCCGAGGGTTCATTATGCACCGCTGTTCTCACGGGGCGAGTGAAAAATCACTCCTTTGTACCGCGCAAGAAAGAGCCTTCCTCTGACCTCATGGCTGTGTGGTGTAATGTCAAAAGGCCTGGAGGTTTGTGTGGGTAGCCACACCCACCCTGTAGGGGAGCCAGGAAATACACCCGGGGTTGTGCAGAGAGCGAGCGAGAGAGAGAGAGCGAGAGAGAGAGAGCGAGAGAGAGAGAGAGAGAGTGTCTGACTGACTGACTGACTGACAGACAGGGGTCAAGCTTTGGGAGAATATAAAGGTCTAGTAAACAAATGTTTGGATCCCAGCGCCTACGCCACCCTAATTGGACCTTGATTGACTCAGTTCCCTTCAGTACACACGGTGCATTTTACACATCCCTGTACACTGTACATTACAGCCCACACTCGCTATCTCCAATTAGGCCCTTTCTTTTTTCTTTTTATTTTTTTTACTTGGAAGGCGGACATGGAAAAGATCGGCTGGCGGCCCAGACTCTGCCGACACAGGCAAGTCTTATTATAGTCTTCTTGATGTCAGCTCAGTAAAGGGTTCTCCTATAGTGCGTCATGTCCAAAACAGTTAGCTGCTAGCATCAAATACATTTCTTATCTATTCTTTTCTATTCTTTTTTCTTTTTTAACAATGAGCTATGGATATAAATACAGATAAGGTGACTTGGACATCACAGCCAATCCCACAATACCCTGATGCCTTTCAGGTGCTAATTGCTACTGTGTATCTGCCTGGACACTGCTAGCCGTTGCCAAGCCCACAGTTCGTCTATTCAAGCTTCTGGCATAGTCCTCCACTATGAAGGCCAGTGGCGACTTGTAATCACATGCAGTAATGGGAGTTTTTACAGCAAATAAAGCTAACTGGGTGATATCCAACAGGCCACTTTAATCTGTGGTAATTGTAACTGCAGAATCCGGCTCCCATGGGGTTGGTCTTGGTCCATCCAGCCAACCCCCTCCTCCTTCCCCCGTCTATCATTGTCTTTTCTCTCCCCCCCCCCCCCCCCCCCAAAAAACTGGCAGGACTGTCTTGTTAGCCAGGAATGTGGAAATAGAACTTTTTGCTAAACTGAAGCCTTCATGGGAAAGTGGCCGATGGCGGGCACCGTGTTCTCGTAGCGGCGTCATTCAAACTCGGCCTCCCTTCATCTGTATGGATGCTAACAAGCATGGCTAGCGTAGCTCAGCTTTAGACGCGCGGCTCCTTCTGCCATGAACGTGGCTTCGCTGCACCGCTTACCCCCTATTCATGTCAGCGTGGCCTGGCATTCTTTTTGGGCGTTTCTTTTAAAGTACGCTCACTTTGGACAGCGATGAAAGGAGTCTGGGGGAACACGGGATCTTAAATCACTTAATGGGGGGAGACAGGCAACGCTTTTATCCGCCTTGTTCTCCTGCGTCCAGCCAAGGCCTCTAACGGTCTCTGACACCTCGCTCTGCTACTCCACTGACCACAGGTGTGTGTGTGCATGCGTGTGCGTGTGTGTGTGTGTGTGTGTGTGTCTGAGATCATCCACAGTATAACCACAGGCTGCAAGGCGTCAGGGTTTATACATTTTATATTTCACATCTCAGTGTTTACTGAGATTTGCCCACTGTATCATCAGCATGTTTATCTGGTCGGGGGCGCACGTGTGTGTGTGTGTGTGTGTGTGTGTGGGGGTGGGGGTGGGGGTGCAGAAGTGGTGATGGTGGTTCTGAGGACAGGGTTGGTACTCTGAGGATGTTTGGCCTTGGCCCGCTGTAAACACTAATCAGGCCAGGCCAGAGCAGGCCAAGCCATGCTGGATGCATTGTAGGGTAAAATAAATACAATTCAGCTGTTGCTTTACCTCTGATTGATGCACCTCTTGTTTACTCTCACCCCCAAACAAAAGAAATACATAAACAAAACCTAAAGAAATAAAGCCAGTGCTCCACTATTGCTGTTTTTGAACTCGTATTCATTATACTTATCTTATATTCTACACCATTACAGTATAAATCAGTTAATATATTATACTGACACTTTCCAGAATATAAAGTAAATATAAAGGCTTTTACAATAGAATGAAGTAGCGAGATAAGCAATAACAACAATCAGTTAACTGGAAAATAGGCTAAGCTAAAGATAGCAAGGATGCTATGAGCTGTGCTGGTATAAGATAGGGCATGAATATCGATATTGTTTTGTACATAACACATGAATAATATTAAGCCTTTAACTGTAATAATATGAGGGCCCAAGTTTAAAGCTTGTTCATACAGATTCCATAGATTTCTCCACTTCTGTGAAATGTCAGAAAACAAGATAACAGACAACGCAAACATGTTTCATAAACACATCTGAATGATGTAACAATTTTGATTTAGGGTTGAAAAACTAAATTAGGCCTCCCTGTATTAAAATTTTGAAGAAATATTGAAAGATTGTTTGTTTGAAAAGAGAAAAAATATAAAATATTTGACCTCATTTATATTATTATTATTATTATTATTATTATTATTATTATTATTATTATCTTTGATTTGGCAATCTATATGTTTTATTTTTTCTATTATTATTATTATTATTAGAGAAAACAAACATCAAACTTTCAAAACAAAACATATTGTCATTGTCATCTTAATATGCCATAATTCAGTAGTACCCAGGTATTTTCCTATACTTTTTGAAAACAGCTCTGGCGCCACTTCAGACTATAATGTGTGTGATCTACAGACTGTCTGTCGTTTGCCCAAACTAGACATCTAAATGAAATCTGATTGGTGGAAAATGTGTTCCAGCTGTGCTGATAACAGCGTAACCATGGTGCCATAATCACAGTAAAGAGCCCTCTCTGAGGCATAAGAGCGTTAGGAAGTACCCAGGGCCAGAGTGTTGTTTTAGTGGCCTGATTAGGATCAAGGGGCAGTGCAGGCCCATGGGCAGAGGCAGGCTTTGTAGACCTCCGCCCATGTCTGACGGCCAACCAGTCACAAGCTTCCCCTCGTCCTGCTGGCTGGCTGCTCTCCTCCCCCACCCGTCCAGGCGATCGTTCACCCCGTTGCTTTCTCACTTGCTCTCAAGCCCTGTCCTCCTGTCCTGTCCGCTGGGCCCGTTACAGAGCCAGCTCAGCGGTCCTCACACATTTTGACCTAGAAGCCTCACCCCCACACCCAAAGAAAGGTAGTGTCTCATAGCTCAGTCACAGGCTGAGTCACTATTGTGCTGCACAAGTGTAGTCACGCACACAATGGCCAAGACAAACCCATATGCATAAGATGGTAAAAACACATGGACATGTAAGTTACTAAATAAATACATTAAGTTATACAGCAAAATCCTATCATCATCAATAACAATCATCAAGCATCTATCTTATGGCTCTCTGTTGTGTCCCGAGCCGATGGAGTTAAGCAGCGCTGGACTGGGACAAAAAAGTGTCCCGGGCATTTTTGGCCGGACGCCGGCTCACCACAGTCTGTGGGAAGCACCTATCAGTATGTGATCCTGTGGTCTCCTTTAACATACGTCCTATGGCTTTAAAGTACATCTAAAACGCTGTAGCTCTGGCAAAGTGATATTCCTTATGAAAAAAAGGACATTTTCGTAATAAGAAAATATATGTTCGTTTAATTAACACATGGGGATGTTAATTTCACAGTTTACACATGTACTGTGTGTAGGCTATTGATATTATAATTTCACAGTTAATATATAAATTTTTTGTGATTAGGAGCAAAAGTTATGTCTTTGTAAATGATTAGGAAATTCAGTCAATGGGTGCTTGCTTGTTGTTTGTTTGGGTTTAATAACCTACAGTAGCACATGAGGTGTATGCACGGATGGCACTCAGTAGCCCTAAACAATGTTACCTGAAGCCCCTAAATAACCCCCTGCCGCATGCCGCAAACATATCTTATATTTGCACATTTTGGCAGCATCCATCTATTGATTTGAGATTTTTTGGCCTGCAAATTCTCTGCACCGCTTGTTTATATTTTGGCACCCTCATAAGCACAGCAGATTTTTGGAGTCTAATGAAAAACACAGGTCAGAGGGGAAGGGGTGGGGCCTAGTAAAAGACAGTGACCTGATTGGGCCAGCCTAGTGTCAGTATAAGAAATTGACCAATAGGCTGCTGTCTCTGTATTTGGGCTGGTCGTTGACCAAAAATCTTTTTATTTTTTTATTTATATTATATCGGCCAGCCCAAATGGAGCGTCGGCCCACCGGGCATTTGCTATGCCAGATTACCAGTCCAGCCCTGGAGTTAAGTCAGTTTCTCTCTTTCTCTCTCTCACCCTCTCCCTCCCCCATCTCTCTCTCTCTCTCTCTCACTCTCTCACTTTCTGTATATCTCTCACACACGCGCACACACACACACACACACACTTGCACCTAACTTCTCAGGCTATTTTACTCTCCTTGTTCTTAACTCTCAAACTAGTATTTCTGCCAACCGTACCCATCAGGGCTTGGGTAGAGGTTCACATTGGACACGTTGACTGGACTCTTTCTTGCTCTCTGTTGGTCTCTCTTTGCGCGCACACACACACACACACACGCACACGCGCACACACACACACACACACACACACGCACGCAACGTCCAGCCCTCTCTTGTGTAGCTTTCTACACACAAGTGCACACAGATGAAGTGAGACTGTGCACACGTCAGTGTGTAATTGACAGATTGCACTACAGTTACCAGATACCTTATTTCCCCCCAGCTGTCTGTTAGTCCAGTGCGTAAATGAGATTTCTGCTGAGTGCTGGGTTTGCACTATAAAATGGTTGGAACCTTTTTAGGAACCCTGCAGAGGTAATAGCCCCAGGAGGGTTTCATGTTTTGTCAAATGTACAATGAGGCTTGTTGACAAAAGTACCAGGAACGTCAAACACCATAACAAGAGTACCCGGAGCAGGAAAGTGTAATGTGATGGCTTATAGTATTTATATGATAAGTGAGGGTTTTGTGTGTGTGTCTTTCTACGTGGGCACACATGTAAGAGCATGCTCGTGCGCTTGTGACTGTCTTGACGCTACTCTCTGAAAGGCCTAATTTTACATGCTGCGGCCATTTTTCTTTTTCTCTAATGTTTGTTGAGGCTGCTAGCTGTTGTCACAAAGCAACAAAGCCGAACCTCTCGCTTCAGTCGCCGTGCTCTTAGTTAATATGCCACGCCATGTTCCCAAGGTAAATCACATTTCCATTTATATTAGAACCATTTAGCTAATGCTACCTACTTATTTTGGTGTACAATGAGGGGGAAAAACTGTCGAACAGCATAAATGACTTGACTGTCGTCGCTTACAAGCAGCCGGTGCTAAGAAGTTCAAGGGTCAGCGCTAAAGAGGAATGACAAATATGGATTTGTCTTTCTGTGACCGGACTATGAATGAACATTGTGTAAGTTTGCTTTGCAGCTGCTTTGCATGACATTTGAATGGCCGGTTAGATGGCCCTGTAACTCATGAGAAAGCCCTCAACATGAAAGGCATCGCCTTCACACCAAGGAAATTCTCATGACACCTAATCACAAAAAGAGCGAAGGGGAAGAGAGAAAAAAAAATCCCCCCAGAGCTCACAGCAATCTCCACTGGTTATCTTGAGGGAGCGTAACCTTTGTGACATTGATAGGATTGTGCACAAAGAAGGGGTGCTTTACTTTTAACACTCACACACACTCACTCACGCGCGCACACAAAGCTACAACACACAGAGACGCATACGCTTTTCAAACAGAAACAACACACACAAGATTCACATACCCTTCACACTCTCACAAACTTTCTTTCAATAGGTCGCTTGTGTGTGCGCATGTGTGTGTGCGTGCGTGTGCATGTGTGCGTGCCAGGCTTTAAGGCAGTTAGGGTGATTGATGCCAGGTTGCCATGTTCACTCTGTTCCAAGCAGCCCGCCTTAATAGACCTTCTCATACAGACCAGAGAGAAACTGATGGGGAAACGCCATAGAAATGAAACAAAACAAAAACCAACAGGCTGCTACTCTTCGCAAAGGCTCAGCTTCCCAGTGCACCCACAGAGTTGAACCCACTATAAATCCAGCCCATTTAAAATCAGCTTCAGGGCTCACATGATGGCAAATATGGTTACATGGACGTCCATGTCCACCTGGCCAGCAGTCCGCCCTGGAAGCGAATCGTCTGAAACGAGCTTCGTCTCCTCTCCCTTCTGAGCCTCTCTTTTCTCTCCGACTATCATTTTTTTACCCGACAGATCTTTCTCACGTGAGGCCAAACATGTGCTTCCCTTTTACTGTTGGCCTGGCGCGGCTGATAACCCACAGTCCTGTCTGAGGCAGGCAGATACTTTCCATAGGCAGTAAATACAATAAACAGTTGTGCCTGTATTCTTGGGGACGTGTTCTATGCCAGATGGATGAGGTGTTTTAAATCAGGGGTGTGGGCGGTGAAGGAAAGAGGAGCTTGAGGCATCACGCAGAGCTCTCCTGCTTTGTGAAGATTTGATCTGATTGTCCATTCTCACTCCCGGCGGACTCACCTGAGGGACGGATGAAGAATATGAGGGAGGAAGATGACAGGAGAGGTAAAGATGACGCTGGAGATTTCACAAATGCCCGGAGACAGAGTGTGCGCGGGTGAGGGAGTGTGCTTGTGGGGAATGAGTGGGGATGGGGGGGTCCGGAAATGCAGGCACCATCTACTCAGATCTCTGGACTTGTGTTGTTTTACACTTCTTTCCTAATCTTCATCGCTGACTTCCAACCGCCTGCGTTTTGACTGGCGCTGCCTGAGTCATGATGTTGTACCGCTAGCCAATCGGGACCCCTGATCCCCTGCGTCTGTCTGTACCCACACATCCACATAGGGGTGAAGGTGGCCATGTGTAGCGGGACTCAGACACCGCGTATGTTGATCTTAACTACTCCTTTCCACTGGATTGATACAGCGTGTTTGTACATATGTACTGTCTGTCTGTGTTGAAACTGCACTCGAGTGTGTGCTAGTTTGAGCATGTTTTGTCTGTGCATGTGTGTGTTTGCATGTTTGTAGCGAGACGGGTGTGTGTTTATCGCGATCGCCGACCGCTGTTGTTGCGATAACGGACCAACAGGATGCCACTCGACACCGACAGGCCTTGTCTGAGCCACCAATGAGCATCGCACTCTTGTGTATGGGAATGCGCACGAGTCTGGCGCACCTGTGGAATCCCTGTGTTGTTTGTGTTCTGCTGTGTTTTTAGCGCCGTTATAACTTCACAACGTATTCATAGCAACTCGCAACGGGTGCTGCGTTCGCAAACAAACGACGTTAAAGAACCGTAAATCCACAAATAACCTGGAGAGAGAAAGTAAAACATTGTTAACTTCAGTTCCATGGCGTCTTCAAGTGAAGTCACATTTACATTCACAACGCACCACAGGCAAATACCAGATAATCCGTAGCAGAGATATGCATGCAATGTGTGAAACAGCAGATGGGTAATGTTACAAGCCATCAATAGCGGGGAGTGTTAGCGTCACAACTACACTCTCTACGGTGAATTCTCTACATATTTCTACAGTGTGTGTATAACAGAGAGCCAGCGGAAAGACGAGATACATCCATACATTTTATATTCATCATTGTCATTCTTCCCTCTTTCATTTCACATTTTCTCCAGAGGTCACACGCTCTTAACCTTTTGACCCCCGGCTCTATAGACCCCTCCTCCCCGATACTCCTTGGGCGTCACTCATATGGTTGCCGTCGACAGCACAGCCCTCCCTCCCCGGCCTTTGTCTAAATGTCATCTGGCAAACAAAATGCCTGTTGATAGCGCGCTTGTCGGACCTGGGACAAAACACTTCATCCTCCATTCACAGTGTCAAGCTCTCAGGACAAAACCCGGGCACCTCTCTTTCTTCCTCACTTCCTGTCCCTCGCTCAGTCCCTCACGGCGTTGTCCCCTTTGAAGGTGCAGGGAGCTACTCGCCCCAGATCAAAGGGGCTATCGTAGTGAACATGGCAGAGAATCCCATTGCCCGATGCCCATCTTTTGTGTGTGTGTGTGTGTGTGTGTGTGTATATGCCTGATTTGTGGGTAATGAAAAGCCCCCATTGTGGTCGCGCGAGTGTGGCTAATTAGTGTGTACACAGCTATGTCAGCCCTTGTGTGATCGCCCCTTGTTCATCTGTTTGTGGGGCTCTATTGTTAGCCCAGTGCGAACGCTGAGGGATTTAGTGTGTGTGCGTGTTTGTGTTTGTGTGTTGACGCAACTCTCAGTTTATGTCCGTGCGTGTGGTTATGTGAGTCCTTGTGTGTGTGAGAGAGTGTTTGTGCATGTGTGTTATCAGAGACACAGATCAGCGCTCCTGTGTGTTTGCTTGTGGTCTGGGCCTGTCTCAGATCCCTGCTGATTTACAGTGTCGACGCCCCCTTCCCCCCCACCCTGGGCTCCAGTATCGAGTGGCAGTGCCCACTGTGCCAGCCAGGTCTGCGCTGCTGTCAAGTTCACCTGATAACGTCCCCACGTAACTTGATTTAATGCTCTTATTAACGAGTTTGATGCCAACTTCGTTTTATTATTTTTTTAAAGTCAGTTTGTTGTTTTCTTCCCCCACTTTATTTCTTGCTATTATACTTTGAAGGTGTAGTCTTTTCTGGAGGAAGTTTGTTGATATTTGAATTCGATCAAAACAAAAACATCTCTTCAATGTCATAGGGTGCTTCTTCAGAAGCTCCGTCTCACACATTGGAAACGTATTGCCAAGGCGGTATTGTATCCCATTTACAGAGCCAGGGCTGCGTAGTAAGTAACACTGGATTATATTTTCAGCACACACACAGAACAGGCAGCTAAGTGGACCATGAGTAGATATATTGTGAATTTGACAAAAAGTGTATTATCTTACATTTTGTAACTATACCTTTTCATAACTCAATATGTATAGTATGCCCATATTACAGTAACGAGTGCTGGAGTTATTGTTATTAATTTACTTTAGTTGTAAGGCTTCCCATAAGTATTTAGTTGTTAAGAGATAACATGATATCTGTTAGGTAATCCTCCGAGATCATCTGGGATCACAGACAGGTTTCCATGTCAGGCCGTGACAGGCAGAGCTGGTGTTAGATACATCTGTGAAGACAGGTCTGAGGGAAGATAAGGACTGTGTTGTAACAGGATCAGGGTTGTTGTCTTTCCACGATTCTACCAAGTTTGATATATAGGTGGACACCCAACTTGTAGGAAAGTATATTTACATGAATTGTCAAACAAGGAAATATGTCTGTATACAGTGGTACACTCAGTTGGCAACATGTCTAGCCCTACTGTATGTAAATTTGGTTTTGTACCACCGCACAAAACCAAATGTACATACGAAATAGCGTGGTATTAACGCCATATTTTAGTTTGTTTTGAGTGGTCAAGTGCGTGGTGGAGAGCTTCCGAAATAGCGTGGTTCTGGGGCATAAAAACAATTTCTAGGCAAAGTGATCTCAGTCCGTAATGAGACCATGAATGTGCAACGGCATATCGGCTATCAGTTAAGTGCACCAGTGTTCTGACTGTAGGTATGCAATCACGTTTGACATATGTTTGATCAAAATGTCAGCTGGAAAATTAATTAAAATTATTTTTTTAATTAAAAGCATATTAAATAGCGCAAGATAAAAAGCCTATGATGCACCAAGCTTGCACCAACATACCTTGACTTAGCATAGGTGTAGACAGAAAGAAGTGATGGCACAAGTTGTGGGGCTGTTTTCGGATTAACAACCCAAAACGGGTACAACTATTCCATTTTCTTTCCCACAAGAAATAGACATGTCCCTAAAGAATTGCTCGAGAAGTGTGCGCGCTGCCAATACATCCATGGTGCGCTGCATCATGCATGCTGCCCAGACCGAACGAACAATGACAAAACTGTAGTAAAGTGCAGTAAAGCGTAATGTCAGAGTGTCATAAATACACACATTCCCAAAGGCAACAACCGGCCACAACGGGGCCTCGGGGGAATGTGCGCTTCAATAGCGCACATTCCCTAGATGAAGCCTCATATTCGATGGACCTGCCTCATAAAAAAATGTAAATGTAAACATTGCGGTAATGGTGGTTGCTTGCCATCCCCCGCTGTTGGGTTGGCAATGGTTATCGCGACAGCCCTACTCATTATCTTGCTCTATATGCTCATAACACATATAGACTATTGGTTGTAAGGCTGTTTAATTGTTGTCTCTACACTAGCCTTGTTCACTTTGATGATTGCTGAATCTAGGCGTTGTGTTGGCTATGGGTGTGGTCTGCTAGCCTAAAGTGCTGGCATTAAACCACTTTGTGTCTGAGGTTGTGTTCCCACTACAAAGATGAAAATCACAGAAAATATCAGGTATTAAAACATGATTTTTAAATACTAAATTGTTAATCGCTCAGCCAGAACCTTTTAAGAATGTAGTTTAGCATACTGTAAATTATTTAAAGAAATCTTTAAAAAGTTGATATCATATCTATTAGACTGATGTGTTCCTTTTAATGTATTTATTTTAAGAACATATTAGATGGCTCCTTTTTTGGCCAAAAATGTAATTTGATCAAAGAGTGTCTTTGATCTCATATAAACAAGGTGATGCTCTGCGTTGGCATAGTGGCTGTATTGGGGTTCAAACCTACTGGGAGATAAAGCTTAGGTGTGCTATCAGGCTTTGATGCCTCGGCATGGCTGTTTGAGTGTGTGTGAGTGTGTGTACTCCTTTATCAATGCAGAGATATGTAAGGGCCCTGACCACTGGGCCTCCTCCTGGAGCACTGAATGCACCCTTCCTTCTCCTCTTGAGATCCTCACCACATGCACACACGCACACATGTACACATACGCACACACATGCGCGCACACACACACGCACACACATGCACGCGCACACACACACACACACACACACTTGCTCAGGTACAAAATGTGTGCATGCATTCTCACTCTCTCTCTCTGAAGCAATCCCGAAAACAGTTCAATATATCAGACAGTGACGCTCTTTGAATTCACAGGATGCTAGTGCTAATGTGTGGGTAAAATGGCCAGACGGCTAATATCAATAAAGACTGCATATCAGTATGTCCACAGAGCTGGAACAGTGCATTCATTGACCTGTAGCCACTTAGCTCTATGTGATCAGACAGGGTCCTATATACTGGTGCAGTAGAACTCAGTAAAAAGATCAAGGTGCCACTGGCACTATTGACAGGGTTAGGGTGTTCCACTGGGGCCACACACTACTAGCTAGGAAAAGGCTTTTGGGATATAGCCACAATATACTGGCATGTTTCTGTTTATTGGTTGTAAATATGTGTTGTGTTAAAGACTTTGTATGCCTTTGTGACAGAATTTAAAAAATGTTCCCTGTGTATAGCTGTTTCAAATGACCAATTACAGTTGTAGATGGACAGTCCAATTGAAGAAGTATGCACTGGTTGTCTGCAAAATGGCTGTTACTGGCCCAAAATGCTGCATATTGTATAGTTTTTTTTTATCAGCTGCCATCCCATACACTTACATGGTCTAGATTTCTGAGGTCTAGTGTTTGGGCATTGAGTCAAATGCCTGGTCTGTTCTGGTACTGAAAACTTGATTATCTTTTGGTGAAAGCCAGCACAAAATCAGAAAACCCAAAGGACATGCTAATTCAGATAGTGTTTTCGTGCGTTGATGACGTCCTGCTTACAGGAAGCCATTTTGCAGCCCTCACGAGAGAGCACGTCTCGTTAGCTAACACGACTATCAGCTGCGTTGCATCCCCCTTCACTTCTAAATGCCCACCAACAGGCACCCTCAGTGGGAAACCACTGATGGTTGCTCCCTGAACACTATAGCTAAGCACATAGGGTCATCCCAAATGTCCTTGGAATTCCGCAAGGCCGCTGACACTGCTATCACCATGGCGAAAGGGACACTCTTGTATGTCAGTTCAGCCTGATCACGGGGAGAGTTACTGTGACATGACCCAGGAATGGCGGAACGACTGAAATTATCCCTGGGCTGATTCCTCTGGATTGGTAAGGGGGTGGTGGATGACAGCTAAGGGTCAGGAAGAATGATGCAAATATCTGGCCATAGCTGCATGCTGCTCAGGCTACGTCTCCATTTAGCTAATGGGGCTGCTGCCGTGTCATAATAACTGCACTTTCAGGGAGGGAAGAGTTATGGCTGCATTGTCTCCCTGCAGGAGTGGGCATATTTCATTCCTGGAAAGCAGGTTGGGGTGAGGGGAGGGAGATAGAAGGGCAGCCTTCTATCTCTAACATGGCTCTGTGACAGTTAATCCCTCCTTTTTTCCCGCTTGTGCGTCCTTGAGCAAAACACTTAACCCTCACTTCACAACTGAAAGGAAAGCGTGTAAGAAGGAAAAAAAAACAATTAACTGAAATGAACTTGAGTTTGTTCATAATGGGTTTTGAGTCTATTCTGAATGCTCCTTGTCTTGTTTCAAAGTATAAACAACAAAGTACTGGAACTTACCACGATGATGTAGTATGGTAATGTGTGTGTGCCAGTACGTACTGACAGACATGGTAAAGCGGGGGGCTTACATAAAGACACAGTGGAAGAGAGACTGTCGATCGAATAAATCATTCTGCAAACAAGCATTAAACGCTGCAGTACATGTCGCTCTGTGTGTGTGTGTGTGTGTGTGTGTTGATACAGCACAGTATACAGTGTCCCGCCTGTTGGAGCTCAGACGTCCCTAATATCCAACAAAGCCCGATACATGCTGTGTTGGCCCGCACAGCTCGGTCACACAGCTAACATCTGTGCCACATTCCGCTACCATTCACACGCGTTGGAGCGCTGTGAGGAAGCAGTGTGCTAGCCTCCAGCTAACCCTGAATGCTACGGATTAGCGATGCCACGCTGACTAAGGCACAATGCAAAGTGTTGAGAGGAGCTAACAGGCCGTTCACTGGTTGGATGAGAAGCAGGTGTGCCGGAAACATTAAGCACATACAGTATGCACACGAACACGCACGCGCGCGCGCACACACACACACACACACAAATGCTTAGACCTATATAAACAGACCATATAGAAACGTATGCAGACTCACATACTTTACACTTGTGTAAGCACATGGTCATGCAAACACACAGACACACAGACAATGGTTTTTCAGCCTGCCAGATGTGTTGGTATGGATGGGCCTGGGGTGTGTGGAGGACGGAGAGAGTGAGAGGAAGAGAGAGACACTAAAGACACAGAGTAAGGACAGAGAGAAAGAGAGAGGCACATAAGGGAAGACAGAGAGGGAGTGTGAGCCCTATTGGGAACCATTCATCACGGCGGACCTTGTTTACCACGTTGGAGCGTGGTCTGAGACACTTGCTGCTCACATTTAGTCTTTGATGAGGTTTTTACGTGGTATCCAGCAGTTCCCCCACTGGAATAAATCTATCTTCCCTGAAAACATAATTCAAATCACCTGTGACTTAAAATCTCATTTGAAGCGGTTACTAATGTCTCCAGGTTTTCCCAGGCCCATGCTAACCATTAAAGGTGCATTAAGCGATTATTATCCAGTACTCCTCTAGCTGTGTGTGCCCTGTAAAATAATCTGGTGTTACTACACCGCCTCGCTTCTGTAACTGGGAACACAAAGTTTTGTCTATTCCAGCCTTGGCAATGCATGTTTAATGTAGGGGGCGAAGCTTAGGTGTATTTATTTAAGTGGAGTTCAAAAATCAACAATCAATCTCCAGCGTTCAGTATTTGATACCAATACCAGTGAAATTCCACGGTTCTCGATACTCATTTCAATACCACGTTACAGATGCAGCCTGTTAGCTCAACGCTAGATTAGAACCACTGAGTTTATAGTTGTCAAAACACAATACAAAGTCTTGTTTGGCTGAGAAGCTGGTACTAACCACTTAGTGGCAGAAAGTATAGAAAAATTAAGACTATTCTACAGAATGTAATCAAGGCCAGAAATAATTCCCTGATTATACCGCTCAAAGGTAAAAACAATTAACCGAACCGTTTCTCAAAAACCGAGATATAAACCGAACCGTTACACCCCTAATATATATATAAACCTTCCTTTTTTTTTAAGTCTCATTCATGATGTTTGGCTTGTGTAGGCTACATGATGTTCCAGGTGCGCAACTTGATGATCTTCTGCTAAAGCCCTAAATCGTAGGCTATTTATTAGTCCATATTATAGCTTATAGAACTAACTTGCATACGCTTGCATACGTCCCATCTACAATATGGCTTTTCTCACCTCTCAGTTTGGCTGTGCCTGTCTAGCTGATCAAATTTCTGAACTGGAAAAAAGAATAGCTACGCTATTCCAGTTCCAGGAAGCTGAAAAACATTTGGATACAAATTGATTTTTTTTAAGAGATATAAAATTAGTCAATATCGTTTATATCGATATAGTTATATTATGCATTTATTCATTACTTTTTCGATTTGTTCGTCACTCCCTCCATGCCTGCACTTGGCCTGAGGAGTGGAGTCAGGAGTGAATGACCACCAGAGAAAGCTCACATATGTCAATTAATGTCGCTAAAAAATTAAAATTTCGCATTTCTGTCGGGTTTCCTGTTTTTTCTCTATGCCTGAAGGATTTAGCCCACTTTATAGAAAATACCGATATATATTGTGTATCGGTATTCAACCTAAATATATATCGGGATATAATTTTTGGTCCATATCACCCAGCCCGAGATACAATCACGTTTGGACTGGTACCGGTACAGATGAATGCAAGATTTGAGTCTGATGCTGCTGCACCCTGTTCTGTTTGGGATATTAAAGCTGCCTTTCTGCCAACGTCTGATGTTCATCCTCTACGTACTGCCAGTGGTGACTCCTGGTTACGTCTCGGGGCTAAGCCTACTCCTGGAAGTTGTTGAGTGCTTGCAACAGAAAAGAGAGGCGTTCCTCTCTGGCACCCTCACAATATAACATCCAGCTGGGAAATAAATATCCTTGACATGCATGAATTTCTTCCTCTGACGGAGTCCCAGCCTTTGAATCCACCTCCCCTGATGTCCCGTGAGTCTTGCAGCTCAATGTCATCTCAGACCCCTAAGTCTACTCCAGCTATACCTGACCACATCTCCCATATAAAGACTCCGCGACGGGCCCCTGCCCACCTCACTGACCACGAGTGAAGTTTTCTCCACAGACAGCTCCATCTATTCTTATTATTGCAGACTCAATGGTGAGGAATGTTAAAATAATCAAATCTACGGTGACTTTATGCTTTCCAGGCGCTAAGGCAAATTATGTTAAGGAAATTATTCCCAGCATCTTTGCTGATTGCCCACTCGCCAAGAATGTTGTTCTTTGTGTTGGTTGTAATGATATTTTCAGTCAGACATCTGAAATATTAAAACATGACTTCACTAAACTCCTTGACTCACAATCTTTTTTTGAAACGCCCAGCTTTTTTCAGTCGGGATGGTCTTCACCCAAATGGCTTGGGCTCATGAGCTCTAACTGACAATTAACTTTACACTATTTTACACTTTATACTCTCTGTCAAACCCTGCTGCCTGACTACCTGTCACATGTACTACATCTCTGGACACTTTTGAAATACAACAAGTCTCTCCCTTTCCTGCTGACCACATTAGCTCTATGTATAGAGCTGGCTTGGCTACTCGAGAAAGAATAGATACATGTTTTAACACAATAACCACAGGTTATTGCTAACAGTTCAGATTTTACAAATTTGATTTACATTTCTTGTTAACCAAGTATCTCAAACCCTGCCCCAACAAACCTAAAACTAGCCCTACTAAATATTAGGTCCCTATGTAACAAATAATTTTTAATTAATGATTGTATCACTTCCAACAAGCTTGATTTAATGTTATTAACTGAGAGGTTAGATGATAATACCAGGAATGCGGTTCTCATTGAATCCACCCCAACAAATGTTATGTTCGAGACTGAAGCACGACAGAACAAAAAATGTGGAGCTGTCTGTGCTTTTTAAAGGAATATGTTTCTTTGTAAGAAAAACATAATATAGAGAGTTCTCATTCTTTGAATATCTGTCATTTAAAATGGAAATTAGAATATCTCAATGTATCCTATATATAGTGATATACAGACCACCAATCAACTCTCCACAATTCTTAGATGATTTTGCAGATATGCTTTCTATTATCTGTACTGAATTTAACTGTTTAGTCATAACTGGTGATTTTATTGTACATATTGATAATCCCATTTAATAACAGAAATGTGAACTCTCTGCCATACTTAACATGTTTGATCTGATTCAACATGTGAAAGATCCAACCCATAATAAAGGACATACTTTAGATTTAATTATTATCAAAGGTATTAACTAGGGATGCTCCGATCAATCGGCATCCGATCATTATCGGCAGATATTAGTTGTAAATTGTTTGATTGGAACT
>JAODUK010024794.1:0-24437 GCA_027564635.1 Typhlichthys eigenmanni
TATATATATATATATATATTTTTTTTTTTTTTTGTGTGTGTGAGATAAGAGCATGAGAAGTGAGTGCAGGACTTAATTGGGAGTGCTAAGAAGAGGTGATGTCACTTGTCAAGGTACCAAGGTGGATGGTGAAGAGATGTGTCTTGAGTCTCTTTCGGAAGATGGGTAGAGTTTCCGAAATACACTTCACAATGCCTGTGACATTTTGGAGTACTTTGGAAATAATTTGAAAGTAAATAACTGTTTTTTTTTTTTTTGAGTAGCCTACAGTGTATTATGCATATATGATCTATAAATACACACACTATTACTACATACAGTGTAGCAAGATAACTTGAATAGGCTGCTGAATATCACTATGTAGTAGGCTACTGTATAAATATATTAGTGTACATGTGTATTGATTCCATGGAATCAGTATGGACACATACACATACACCATGATGATTATGATGATGTTGTAACTGTTGTCTGTTTGCCCAACACTAATCAACTCGTTTTTACAGTTACTGTAAGCTATTATACCCCAGACAGAGTACACTACACTACTCACATTCGGTCCTGGCTGAACCGCCATCCTCACCTGATCGCTTGGGTCGGTCATAGACATATCCCAAACACATGTCGGTGACACAGAGGGCCGACAACACCAACGAGATCTGACAAACAACAAAACATACAATGAATGGCTGATTTGACACATTTTTGTCAGGAGTGGAAATCTATAGACAGGATTAAAATAATCATGGCAAAATCCTTACTGGTTCATGAGCATGGTGTGACTGGTGAAATCCAGATTGTTGTAACTGGCTAGGTTTCAACACCAAAACACCTGCTCTTTTCCTAAAATCTATTCCCCTCTCCAAAACCACGAGCAGCTAGTTAAAATGCAATTTCCTTCTAAAACGTAAACCAAACGATAGATTAGTCTAATAAAACCTGAGCAAATGTCTGGCACATTGACAACTAAAATATATTCTAACTGATCCGTTCAACTGAATGTCCATAGGGGAATAGCCTAAATCCACACAATTGCTCAAACCCACCGGCACATGTCATGCAAAGGTTTAAAGGCATTTTCAGTCATATTATTTTGTCAAAAAAACTAGCTTCTTACAGACAAGTATCTGCCCGCGGTCACGTAATGCATGGGTGGTGGTGAGACAGACCGAATGAGAACCTCCAGTGGCTGTACTACAACAATCGCCTTTGATATTTTTTGTCACTTTAGTTCAGTTCACTCTAGTAGACCACTTCAGTGGTCTACTAGAGTGAACTGAACTGAAAGCTAACCGTAAAATAATTTAGCAGGTTACCATATTGATCTTACCGTACCAGTTTCTCCAGCAACATGCTCCCCAGTCCCGTGCTGTAGGTTGTGCAAAGAATGATGCTGACTGCAAACCAACGGACCACCAGAGAGGGAGGAGGGACGCTGCAGGGTGGCTGAATAAGCGGACTGGATTCTTATTGGTTCGGAGGAAAGAGGCGATCTTTACGTTGGAGAAAATGTTGTTGGCTGGATTATGTAATTCAAGCTGTTGAGTTCTTGGGGCGCTAACTAATATATTGAATACTAACACTTATACTTACGTACCAGTCTTACTGGAAATAAGGCAGTGAGACAATATAAAGAGGCCATGTTAGGGTTTCATAAAGTATACTGGATTACTGTATATAAATATGAAAAGCATGTGCCAGTTGTGGATTAAGACAATGGGAAGGTCAATCATCCTGACAAAAAGGGAGACATTATATAGCATCTGAATTCTTCTAAGTTAAAAAAAGCCACATTCTTCTGTCTGACAAATGTATATTGTAGTAGGTCTCTTGAATATAAATGGTCTTTGGGTGAAATAAATACATTTAATGCATATTGAGTTTCTACAGTCATAGTCTTTGCCCTATTTATATATGCATAGACATTGCAAATTCATTTAAACTGTTTTAAATGGGCTTTGCCTAAAAGCATTAACATTAGAAAAAAACATTTATTATTTTTGAACATGTATAGTAACAAAAAAACACAAAAATTACAGTGTACAAAATATCATTAATTCTAAAAGGACTTGACAACTAAATGTGACAAATCCTACTTTTATGTTTCTGCTGACATGTTTTCTTTACAATATACAAGCGGATTTATACAGCCAAACCAACATATTTCTCTTGATCTTATCATTTCAGAAAGTCCAGGTGAAGCTGATATATTGTATAATTTGTATGCAGTTCAGAGTTCGAAAAATATTGACTTTAAAATCTATTTGGAGCCAGACCGTATTCCTAAAGGTTTTCAAGTACACATGCTGGAATCATGCCAACGAGCAAAGGCATTTTATACAGGTCATATATGTAATCAAACACATTGTCCACCTAGGGATAAGGTAGGGATGGGCGAAATTGCAAAACCTAAAGCAATGTACATGCTATTTTAAATCACATTATTGCTAAATATCACAATATAGAATGTTTCTATATTTGGAATGATGGGGACAATATAAATGAAGAAATGCTGAATTTAAAATAATGCCTATGCTTGACTAATCCTAAATACATTCATATGGATGTGATGTGTACATACAGTTCATATCAGATATTTGTGTAGATCCAGCTTTACAATAAAAGCTTTTAGGGAAATGGTCAAAGCTCATTAAAACATGAATGATTGGCACAATATTAAAAAGAAAACAAACAAAAAAAACAAGCACACATGCATGACAACGTCCTCTTAATTCAACTTGTCTCTGTGAGTAAACAGCCAAAAGTAATATACAAAATGTCATCGACTGAAGACTCCAAGGCCTAGTCAAAACAAAATGGGTTACATCCAAGCCACAGTCCATTGGGCTGCTCTTTGCTGAGCTCTCCCTGAATGCTGGGATTACGCTGTGGAGAGGGGGCTCACCAGAGTGGCATTCATGGAGGGAGGCAAGCACGATGGTCCGGGCGTGGGAAAGTGTGTGTGTGTGTCTGGAGAGGTGAGGTTGGTGTGGTTGCTTGCCTCACACACCTCAGACAGATTGGAAAGGCTGTCAAAACTCACAGGATCTCCTTCATAAGAGTGTGTGGGGAGGCGGGCGGGGGGGGTGGGGGGCAACGACACAAGGACGCCTCTGAGAAGGCTTAGCTAAATGACATCACAGACAATATATATCCACTCTCTGTTAGACTTGGAGCCCTTACGTGTTCTGCAATAGAAATGCAGAATTCATAGCACTGTTGGCACAATCGTCAATTATCGTTATTAGCTGGCAGGCCGTGTTGGTGGCCAGTACAAAACATATAAGCCACAATGTATCTCACATACTGTAGACAATATGCTATTATTTATTTTACTACTTATTATTAGTTATTGTGAATGTAAACAACTTAAGTTATTTAAAATGTGATGAATGCTGGCATTTCCAGAAATGATCCATCTGCTGCTGATAAATGACACCCACGTTTCTATCTGTGTACTCCGCTGTCGAATAAACGCCTAATTTTCACTAGCAAACCACCGCTGCTCTCATTGGTGGAGGCAGCTCTTTTAAACGATGAGTGGGTGTTCGTTCACCTTCACCCCCCCCCCCCCCACCCCCACCCCCCAGAGTGGAGGCGCTAAAAAGCTGTGCGGATGACAACAGGTGTTTCAGAGGGGACCACTAGTCAGACAGCGAGGGGGAGCGTAGCGAGCGTCCGCTGGCCGGGCTGTTACTGTAGGCGCGGGAGCCATTCTTGTCCTTGTCGTCGTGTTTGTGTTTGTGTTTATGCTTCTTCTTCTTCTTCTTCTTCTTGTGCTCGTGGTGGTGGTGGTGGTGGTGGTGGTGATGGTGGTGGCCGCCGTGCTCCCCTCCGTGCTTGGAGGACGCCGACGAGGCTGGGGTGGCGGCGGCGGTGGGCTCCTTGGGGAAGGGGGGCACGGGGGTGGCGGGCATAGACAACATGGGCTGCTCCACCGACGGTGGTTCTTTGCCTGAGAGGGAGAGAGAGAGAGAGGGAGAGAGAGAGAGAGGGAGAGAGAGAGAGAGAGAGACAGAGAAAGAAAGAGAAAGAGACAGAGAGAGATAGAGATAGCGATAGAGAGAGAGAGAGAGAGAGGAGTGTACACACTTTAATCAAGACATATACAGCATTTAGCCTTTATCCAAAGCGACTTACAAACGGTACATTTGTCAATAGTAGAAGAGATCACACACCAGTTGTCGTAGGCAACCAACATTCTGCTGGGATAATGACAGCAGCATGAGCTGCCATGTCTATGTTAGACATACGTTATTCTAATATACCAAGACATTTACAACATACATTATCTAATGTACCAGGAAAGGTAAGACGGTGAAACTACAGTGTTCGCTCAATGTGTTCCTCATGTTTCTCCATGGTGTGTGTGTGTGTGTGTGTGTGTGTGTGTACGTGCACACTGCTGACCTGGTGTAGAGGGTCTCTCCAGCAGGTTGAGGTGATGGTGGATGAAGGCCTGGCTGTCGTGAACCGTCTCCATATCGATGTCTTCCTCTTCCATTGTGTTGAACTGTAAGACGTGACATGAATATCTAATGAATCATGCATCGCACGCATGCTCTTATTATACTCGCTAAGACGTGTGCTCCCATTCATTTCCAACGTACGCAAGCCAATGGCGGCGGCAGCAGGCGGAGCTACGCTCGGAGACAAAGTCTCCCAACGACAGATTGTTGTGAACTTCTCAACTTTATGCAAATTTACAGCAATCCACCGGTGACAGAGTTCGTAGACTACCAATGGCAGGGTAGATCTGCATCTTCTTTTTAATAGCTAATCTTAAAATCCCTCGCTGTTAATGAAAAACATGAATCAGAAACTAATTCTTTTAATGGTTTTCCCAGTTTTTACAATGCATATGGCTTCGTACATAAATGTCATTTAAAAAATAAAAAAAAATAGCACGGAAGAATGTTTACATATGCATACCATAAAGTAACAGTCTACATTCCTAAATAATGTAATTTTACTGTCAACATAAACATATTTGAAATGTTTTCTTCCTGATTGTCCCTGTACAGGGGTTGTCCCTGGTTGTTCTCGGTTTGGACACAATAGAGAGCTTGGCAACAGCTCGTCAGCTAGCGGTTTGCTAGTTCAACACACATTGGCGATGTGAATGCAGGGTTAGTAGGTAGTGGCGTTTTGCAATCAAATATTAGGCTTATACATTACTTGATTGTGACTTTGGTTTGAAAGCTATTTGTAACTGCAGGTTCAAACATAGGGGAGTGGCCCTATAAAACAGCAAAGCCAGCATGTACAGTGAGAGGATCAAAAGGCCAAACAAGCCAAACATGCAGCCATAGCAGCACACAGGCCGTGTCTTACCCTGATCTTGTAGCGTGACCTGCCCCCATCCTCGTCCTGTTGCTGCAGCACCTGCCCTGGCTCCGGAGGAGAGTCCAGTGGGGTCTCGGCCTTCCGCTTCAGGCCCTGAGGGGGCTGGCCCACCCCACACACCCCCAGAGAGACGGGGTCGGGCTCCTCGTCCACCTGACAACACAGTTTAAGAACGTGGGTGTGTGTACACTTCTGTATTTGGGCTTACTGTATATCTATATATGAGTTCATAATATTTGTTTTATAGTCTTTTTTTTTCTCTCAGAGATTTAAATGTAACCAACATAATGAACTTCAAATCAAAGTAAACTATTTCCAAGTTGGATGTTTTCCCCCTAATGAATGTTACACCTATAAAAGCTATACCTTTCATGAATGTACCGTGATCAGTGTCGTGTCACCATTACCAACAATAAACAGCAACACTGACAAATGTTAAAGAAGGTTGTTGCTTTGCCGTGCACCGTGTGAACGGAACACACATCAGGCAACAGAGCAGCGCCTCTCTACTCACGGTAGAGTAGCTCATGCCGATGCCGTGTACTCCTATACTGGCGGGGGTGTCCATGGTGGGGCCCATCCCCAGTTCAGGCTTGATAGTGGGGTTGAGCACAGCTTTCTTCTCCTTCAGCTTGAGGACCAGGCCCAGCTCTGGCAGAGGCAGGCAGGACGGCCGCGTCAGACCAAACAGGCTGTAGTAGAGGTTCACCGCATCGCATCGCAGCCGCCAGTCATGAGAGGTACCTGGGGTAACACAGAGGCTCTACGTCACGCGACAGACAGCCTCCAGTCATGAGAGGTACCTGGGGTAACACAGAGGGCCCTACGTCACGCGACAGACAGCCTCCAGTCATGAGAGGTACCTGGGGTAACACAGAGGGCCCTACGTCACACGACAGACAGCCTCCAGTCATGAGAGGTACCTGGGGTAACAGAGGCCCTACATCACACGACAGACAGCTGCCATAGGAGGTAGCATATCATATAGCATGGAAACAGGGACAGTAGAATACAGAGGATAGCGGGAGAGACAGCCAGAGTGAATCTACTAGTGTGGCACGGCACCAAGATGATGTCTGAAAGGCCAGACAAAAAAAATAAGGATAACAAAAAAATGACAGATATCACAAGGCAGAGAATGGAAGTTGTGGTGTTTTGGAGGATGGGGGGAATGGGGGGGAATGGGGGGGGATAAGGGTTACCGTACAGCTTGCCACAGAGGCCCACTGCCTCCTGTAGCTCAAGGAGACATTTAATTCTGTTCAACCACATTTGTACGTTACGGTGCCCACAGGAAAAACATACGCAGCACTAACACAGCACCGCCACAAGCTCCTCCCCTCAAGGGCCTGAATACGTCGCTGTTAAGAGAGTCTGTGGAGCGCCTCAACTTTGATTTGCTACACCAAATTAAGAGAGAAAACTATACAGTGAAAATGCCAAGGCCAAGCGGGGGTGGCCATCATGGGGGGTGGTTGGTGGTTTTGGAACACACCCCGACAATTTATTCAAAAAGACGTTTAGAGCATTCTTACTCTTGATTCTCACAAGACAGACCCTCAGCAAAAACAACACCAGCTTGTGTGCGTGCGTGTGCACTTGTAAGTGTGTGTGTGTGTGTTTAACACACAGCACAGGGGGGTTGTGGGTTAGGGGGCTGAATGAAACAACCAACATATTACCGTACCGTAGTATTAAGGTTACAGCACTCTGGTCACTGTGTATTTAGGTTGGCAGACTTAGCTAGCAAAGCTAAGCCAGCTAGCCCACAGCCACCCACACCGATTCACTTACAAACAAAACTCTGTCTGCAGAATTGTGGGTAATAATTATAGAGATTTTTTTCTCCTAATTTCAAATGCATGTAAGTCCACAAACTACAAGATATTTGCAACAACTGAAGAATAATAACTTCAGAGAATATGGAATTGAGCCCATCCGTAGTGTTTGAATTGTGTGCGTGCTGTGTATTTATATTGGCAGGCTGAGCTGGCACAGACTACCTAGCGAGCAGACAGGCACACAGGACCCCCTGGTGAACCAACCAGTGAAACCCGAGGACACAATAGGAGAGTGCGTATCAAATAAATGTTATGGCGTCAAGCGCGACGAAATTGAAGCTTGCAGATGTTTCCAGCTCAGTTAAAATACAAAATGAACATGAATACAGCGAATTGCAGTATCCAGTATGGCAAATACTCCAAAACAGCGATTCCAAAAAGAAGACAGGCTCCCTGGATCACATTCTATGAAAAGGAGGTGTCATCGCTCCGGCCCTGTGAGCTTATGGCAATGTCAATAACAAACAAGACATCTCAGTAAATAAGTACAAATCAGGCTTTACCTTTTTCTTACTATACGCCTAATCAAGCTCAACTTTCACACCTTTTCACACTTGAAACCCACAATGTTGCCAGGTTCAGAACCTATTCACACTAACATCCAAATGTGCATGATGTGCAAACTGCACATTTTGTGTTGAAGCATCCAGGTAATTATGCAGAATGTCTGAAGGGAATGTATGTGTTCCTTCCTTGATACAAGTCAAAACACTGTTTAGTCAAGACAGTTGTGCAACTCCAGATGTCAGAAGACTGCCGAGCGATGGTGGAATCATCTAGCTGAAAGACATTTGTGGTGATTTTCCATCTTTTCTGTAATTGGATTGGAACTGCGTAGCAATGCCCTGCAGTACCTGCTGTGCAACACATGAAAATGATAACCCACACATAATATTTATGGAGGCCTGGAAATAAAAGGAATGTGTTATATGATTCCCACTGACAAACAGCCAAATAGAAAATGTCTCATTTTATATAAGACATATGCCAAATGTTGAAATTTCATAAAATACTTTTCCAGCATTTCCAGTGTCGCATATTATTTGTGATCATTCATCTTTGGTCCTTACATGACAAAAACAAAGAAATGTGAAAGCCGAAATCCAAAATGCTAAAATAAAAATAAAAGAATAAGATGGCCTGAATACGGTGCATGTATTATGAAGCCATACTTTCTCCCGAAAATGAAGTCAGACAGCTGTGAAAGAAAATAACATTATACATATCTGTCCATATGAATCTAATTGAATCCCATTGCTTGAGTGTACATGCGTGAACAGTTCAGAATGGGTGTGTGTGCACCATGTGCTCTGAAGAGGTAAGGATGTCTGTTGATTTTGTGGGCAGATGTGCCAGTTTCTGTTCTCCATTGGTAGGGTCTGTATGGTAGGGTAGTGGTAATGCACATATACACTACTGTTAGTGTAGGCATTATTTGTCATGTCATGATATTGTCATGTTATTATAGACTTAGCATTGTGTGTGTGTGTGTCTAACCTGAGTTCATGAGCTTCCATAGCTGATCGACCAGAGCTTCATTACAGAGAGGGGAGTCAGACGCTTTAGTGAAGGGTGGATTCTTAGCTAGAATGCCAAGGATCTTGTGTCTGATTAGACAAAAAACATAAAATTGTCAAATTAGACATTTCAAAATGTTAAAAACAGCAACAAAATTGTGTAGTATTTTGTGTTAATTTTACTACACAGATATATAATAAGATATATATATATATGACAAAGATTAAGGTAGTGAATAAAACAAGAAATTGTTGAGATGTGTGTGTGCCGTGTTACGCACCGGACATAGTGAACTGGATCATTCTGGACCATGCTGAGGAGCCACTGAAGCTCTGTTGAACTCCTCTCAACTAAAATAATAAAAGAATAGAGACATTTAAACATAAAGAACGGGTGTGTGAATGTGAGACATCGCCACACTGACATTGAATAAGAGAAGGCATCTTTGATGCCATTAGTGTAAAAGGCTGAGAGCTATAGTACTACATTCATAAATATTGTCAAGCATGAAATAGTCTGGAGTGTTTTTTTGGGGGGGGATTATGGTAAATGGACTGCATTTATATAGCATTTTTATGCAAAGTGCTTTACATTATTTGCCTCACATTCACACACATTCATACATCGATGGCAGTTAGGGTTAGGTGTCTTGCTCAAGGACACCTCGACACTTGATGAGGAGTTAGCGGGGTTTAAACCAGCGAGTTCTTGGTCACCTTGGACACCCGCTCTACCACTGCGCCACTTGCCGCCCGTTAAAAACAAACTTGTGCTAAGGTAATGTACATGTCAAAATATATACCTCTGGTGAAGTCTACCAGAGCCTCTAGTGCCGCGACACGAACATCAACAAAGTGTCCATACTCAGAGTAGGACTTAAACAGCGATGGGTCGCTGGGAATATGGCCATTCTTCTGAAGCTCACGAATTGCCCTTAGACAACTGTAGGAACAAAATGCAAGAAAGCAAAAGAAAGAAAAAAAGAGGAAAATATTATTATAAAGTTTGTTTGTATGTATCTGATGTCTAGATCAGCTTCTTGTTTGCTTCTTGGCTAAGGTGGTTAGAACAACAGACTCCTCTGCACCTGACGGTGATGGTGTTTCTGTAGCTAGGCAGCAGTTTCTCCATGTTAAGGAATCTGGTGATCTCCTCCAAGATGAGGCGGACATCAGCGTTGAGGTTGTCCACTGTGCGCACCTCGTTACTGATGCTTATTGCTGGGGTCAGTGAATTGGTCAACGCTTCAATCAGCTTTGCTCGGTAGTAGTTGTCTGAAAACTGGAGTTGAAAATGACAAAGACAGTTATCCATCTGGTTAATAATTTCTAGACTCTGCTTCTACTATAGTTAATTCGCAATAGAACTCTATTTTATACCCCACTGACTTCCACTTTTCTCAAAAATGCATTTTGTCTGTATACATATACAGATGGTATGTATTCCAGTGAGGTTATTCCAGTTGTACAATTTAAGGTTTATTTAAATTATAAATGCAAACCTAAATTTAAATTTGCATCTAAATTAAACATTACATTATCCATACTACCAGTAAAAAAGGTGACCGGCCTTCCTGTTGAGCAACAAAAGCAGTCACTGGCAGGGGAAAATATTTGATTTGGATTTGATTCCAGTCCACAAACAATAAACTATCATTTCCATTGAATGGCTAAATGAACATTTCAAAATCTGGTATGAAAGCTACAGAGTAAAAGAGTTGAACATGTTCAGGGTTCCCATTCTTTTCTAGAAATCATATCCCAGGACTTTTCCAGGACATTTTCAGAGCTTATCTAGCTGGTATGACAGACAGGGCTCACATCATACACTAAGTCTTATTTGGTCATATTTTATTATACATTTTATTTGATTCGATTGTTTACATGCTTGTAAGAGTTTCGGTAACTTGAAATAATGTCATCCAACATGTGCTACCATGTGACGTGAGTCGGGGTAGTGTTGACCACATCATATTCGACAGCAACATAATGTTAAAATTATTTTCCAGGACAATTTACTTTTCTTCTCATTTTCCATGTGTTTTCTATGAGTAGACAATTGGTTTCCAAGTTTTCCAGGATACAGGGGCCCTGACGTTTAATACCCATTTAAATGGCAAAGTCAGCTATTGTAAGCTAATTGTAAACTAATACACTATGTCATATTCAACAAATATTTCCTTGCATTTCATCTATCTCTGTGCATGCTGAAAACACTTCCCGGTACTTCTACAGTCCATTTATCATTTACTTCTACACAGTAAAGGAACATTAAGTGGCGAACACTGCTCACAACAACAAAGCCTGTGGCTTCACGATGCATTTCAATGTGTTGGGCAGAGCTTCTGAGGAAGTTTGTCTTTATTTGAGCTCAAAGTTAGCAAGCGTTCTCGAGAATTTCTAAACCTGCTTTTAATATATTAGAAAAATAAATTGAAAGGGCTAGAACATCTATTGTGTTCCAAGTTAGTTTGTTATTTTGTAAATTAATATGGTTACAGTAAATACAAATTGTTTTTAAGAAAATTAAGGTGAAAATTAAACTATATACCTTGTTTTTTCTGTTATCATTATATTTGATGAGGTCGAGGATGAAGTTCAGGACATCTTTGGGACACAGGTTTTGCACATCTCTCAGCAACGCCATAGCAACTGGCATTGTCTAAACATGAACAATTAAACCCAGCAGTTAAAGTCATACTGTTCTGACTACACCATAACTAACTATTGAAATGAAAGGCGGTGAATGACAGTTTGTTCTCAATATCAGAATTGAATAAATGCTTACACATACATTTTGTTATTAAATCTTATACATTGTCTCAATTATGTACTTATAATGTCTGGTATATGTGTCTATGTAATACCTTCTGTAGAAAGTAGCTCTGGAAATTGATGAAGTTGTTGGTCTTGATGATGTTGGGACAGCTTTTACAACAGAACATCCTGGTGAAGAGGGACTTCATTGCTGGCGGGCCTTGCCATGTGCTTATCATGGAATTGGCTATCTGTAACAGGATTCACAACCATTACTTTACCATTACGCATTAACATACCATTAACCATACACCTTCTATGGTAGCTACCAATATAAACAAATACATAACCATTTCAATCAAATTAAGCCTTCTTATACAACATGTCATCAACTTTACTCTTAGGTGTGGCACCAAATAAGAGCCATTATTACATTACATACTTTATTTCCCAACACAGGTCATTCTGCCCCTTTACACTGCCTCGCTCAGAGGTACTGTATACATTTACAGAATAGAGTTTCTGCAGATAGAAAAATATTGCGGCTCTCGTCTCTGCATTCCAACAGGATATTAGGGAGATTTGTGTTGTTGTGTTGGTAATATATATATATATATGGCTCAATGACACAAGATGTTGTCATATGGTATAGTAAACACTGACCCACAATACTGTGTGTGTGTGCATATATGAAAGCGTGACGATGTGTACTGGAGACCAAAGCTCTCTCCGTGTGTGTATTTTTTTAATTATTTTTTTTATTCTGTAGGTGTATTTGTCAACTGGTTGACCAATACACCACCCCGGAACCCTTCCTACTTACTGGCTTCCTTCCAAAACAACCCGACAATCGCGCGTTAGCAAAACTCCGTACCGACCAATCACAATGACGTTTTAGTGCAAATCATATTTCACTTTGTGGTCAGTGTGTGCACATGCCTTAATGTGCGCTGGGACGTACATGTTTGAGTGCACGCATGGCTGTACAGAATGTACCAACAGCTATTAAGAGCAAATCTATCAGGACTTCTGCGGCCAAATACACATCAGCAACTTAATGAAAGAAATCAAGCCTTGCCACCATGACCCCAACCCCCGTTCAGTTTATCATGCTGTGAAAATATTGGTTCAGGTGGAACACGAACCAAGGAAATCCATTGGGGTTCAGGTTGGAATACACCAAAGCCACAGAATAGGCTTTACTCAAGTCAAAAAACAGGATTATGCAGTCTAACTATTAGGTAAAAATAAGGGGTTATATTTGTGGGTGGCCTTCCTGATATGCCATGAGCCGTTCCTATTATTGTTTCAACAAATCAATATTCTGTACAAAGTTTTGGTTTACTTTTTGTGTGGTATAAAAGAATGAAAGGGGAGATATAAAATTATAGCAGTAATTGTACAGGATGTAATGTGCTCTGAAAAGTAGTATATTTGCTCTCCAGTCATGCACTAAACCAGACAATTTCAATTAAAATGATTAGTATTTGAGTATATTAGCTAAATCAGCTGGTTATATTTATTTTTTTGTTTGTGTAACTTTCATTTATGTACACATGCATGCCCGTCCCCATGAACAATGCAGTGTGGACTGTGGTAGGAGAATGCAAGGATGAAGCACAAGATTAGCATTAATAATAGAACAATTGCAAGTTCCTACCATAGTTCTCCAAAATCAGTTGAGACTATGACATCTATCTTATTATAAATGTGCCATCCTTTCAGACCACAGAGGAATCTACCAGGCTTTAATCCAGTCCGCGTCCATCCTTTATATAAATAATAATTCATCCACATTTCCTCATAAAGCTCACAGCCCATACACGTCTCTCTCATAACCTCCTTAGATTTAAATTTTGCAACATTTGCTCTGGAATAACTGCAGTTTTAAAGGATTTGTGATCACCCAAACAACAAAAATGTGAATTAAAAGCTAGAAACATATGGTCTGCAACTACACCACAATATACAGTAAATATTTAATTCTTAGAGCTCAGTCACTTCCAGGACAGCCTGGGGAACAGGACCAAGATTGAACTGGAAAACCATATTTGAGAATCAAAGAATGACTAAATGTTTGACATTTATGTTAGATTGAATTTGATGATCTTTACAGTTCATAATAATTTATATAATAGTGATGTGAGATATTGTTTTGGTCCAGTAGAGACCTTTAGGTGGCCAAGACATTCTAAATCACAGGTCTATCAATGCAGGGAAGAGCTTCAGCCTAAACTGGGACTCAAATAAACGCTCTTCTTTCACCTTCTATAGACTCAGTGCCACACACACACATAAATAAATCACACTGCCAGCCTGCCAGCAGCACACACTGTACCTTGGCCAGACAAAAGCAGGCCTGCATACGGACTTTGTAGAAGCACTGTTCGTGCTCCAGAATGTCAGTCAGAGCCAACCGGGAGGCAGGTGTTGGGAACTTCTCCAAAGCAGAGATAGACTCCTCCTGAGGGCAGTGAGGTGAGGGAAGAGCACTGTAACGCTTTAAAAACACTTTCAAAAAGAAGAAAAAAAAATAGAAGGGAATATGCTCTAAACAAAGGATGCACAGTCCAGAGCCATGTTGCCATTGGTTGACCCACCTGTGCTACCACATCCCTCTCAAAGCGTAGCTGGTACTGCCACATGAAGTCAGCCTGCTCAAACTCCACCTTCCGCAGAATGGACATGTCTGGGTCTATACGGATCCAGAGGAGAGGAGAGTCTGCACTGCAGAGGGACATAGACAAATGATTCAAGAACAATGTTTAAACTGTAAGGGGAGGAGCAGAGAGGAGTGACAGCCAATCAGCACGCAGGTGAAGGAGGTGCATGCAATCTCTGAGTTTAAATTAAAAACAAAACCCCTTTTGAAACATCCTACCACAACACAAGAGGTGTGTACCTTAACAGTAACTGGCCTGTTTACAGTTTACACCAGAGGACTTCAGGACCCTTTGGCTGATAGAAACACTGCACAAGGAACCCCTATCATATGGTATAAAACATTTAGTTGGCAGGCCAACAGTAATGTGCAGAGTGCCCTATACTGTCATGTATAAAAGTAGGCCACTAACTAAGCCATTAAAATAATTGACAGATTCATATATTTATGGAACATATTCTAGTTATGTTAATGTATACATTCTGACATTTACTTTTTTGGAAGAAAATACGGTTTGGATTAAAACATTTGGGGGACCCCATGCAGTAACCCTGCAGGACCCCTAGGGGTCCCAGATTCCCTGTTGAACAGTTCTAAAAGGCACAGTTTACCACAATAATTAATAAACAAATAGAAAATAGTTAGGTGGCAAACATATGTTCAATTAACAACAGAATAAAGAGTCATACTCCATGGCTGATAGGTCCATATCAACCTCCTCTCCATTCATAAGGGGAATTTTCTTCTTCTTGTTGCTTTAAAAAAAAAAACAAAAAAAAAAAACAATTTAGTCAAATCTAAATGCTACAGGAGAGAACATACACACACATACATATGAAACACAATCCAGCTCTACTCAGGTCACTTCAGAACACATCTGGCCACACTGGAAAAACTGTAGTACAAAAGAGGCAGGCTTAAGCACGAATGTACACACCTGCTACCGTTTAAACCCTGATATATGACGGTGTTATCCTGTGCTACTTACCGTCTGCTTTTGGAGTGGCAGGGGATGTCGTGTTTGAGGCTGTTTTCTTCTATCTGTAGAGTGTGGTTGAAGGAGCCGTCCAACTCCTGTACAGTCACCTTGATGGGACCCTAGAGGGAACAAGGCATGTTATGATTTTTGACTATCAAGTCTTAGTAAGAACAATTAGACATTGTATTTATAACATACATTAGGTTTAGCTTACCATTAACTTAATGGGCATTAAAAGCTCATTAGAAGTTATTAACCTGACGCATATATTTTAGCAAACATGTTCCAGTATCAAACACTAGGCTGCCTGGAAATTACCACACATAATATCAAATACACACTGACACAAGCAGATGAAAACCCTCACCACATATTTCTGTGTTCCGGATGATGTGTAGTCCTGTCTGATCTCCAGCTCCAGGACGTTCCTCTTCCTGTTGAAAGCAAAGCTGCCAAAGAACTTCACCACCGAGCTCTGGTCTCTAGGTAGGGTGGAGGTTAAGGCTAATACATATTTAGCTGCATAGTGGTATTGCTTTAGAGTAGGCTCAAGTCAAACAGATCATGGCTAGCTCGGGGTGGGGGATAAATCGTTACAGCATAGTATCGCAATATTTCCCGTGGCTATACTGTATCTATACACGGACACCAAGTACTTTTATTATATAAATTGCACGAGAATGTAACTTGGTGTATACAATATTTAAAACATGTTTATGTCAGTTGTCATTTGAAGTTGGATAAAGTTGCAAATGTAAAAAATCGCAACAATATCGTATTGTGACATAAGTGTCATGATAATATCGTATCGTGTGCCCTGGGTGATTCCTACCCCTACTAGCCATGCCATGCCCCTTTTGTCAGTCAAAAGTATAACCAATTCAATTTCACAACAAACCACATTCAAATATTTCTATAGGGCCATCATTCAGCACTAAAATCTGCTAAATTAGTTTTTAATAAATGCCTTTTCTAGGCTACTGCTGAACATAGACTAAACTAGCTCTAGCAAATGTGTTGTGTGCTGGTCACTGGCTTAGATAAAAGGATACACCCATTGCTTAATGAGGGGCCCAATGTCCTTGCCAGACACATTAGAGATAGACTTGAGGAAGCCGTGTGTAGAGACCAGCATCTGACTCCACATGTGACTCTGGTACTTCTGGGAGGAGGCAGTGCTGGCAAGGCTAAGAAGCTTGTTGAACACCTGCAGAATGGGACAGCAGTGTAAAGCAGTGAGACATGCTGCTGCTGCGGGCAGATCATGACAGACAATCATTTTTCATTGTTACTGCAAGATTAACCATGGCGGTAGACACATTTACTTATCTATATAGTTATTGGTTCTGAAGAAGTTCAACTTGCACACATGCAGAAATACTTGTTCTAATGTCTAGATGCTGTTCCAAAATAAGGCTGTAAATCAAGATAGTAATGTTTGCCAATAGAGAAGACACCCAAGATTATGTTAAGTTTTAAAGGGGTGGAACTTGTATGTTTTTTTTTTCAACTCTGTCTGTGGTATTGAAGAACAATCCTTAACAATGTAACCATAAAAGAACATGATGGCAAGAACACCGAACGCTTGCCCCAACTAGACTAAATGACTACAAATTATATTGTAAACTGATGAAATGGACGACATATGCATGTTCAGAGAGCCTTCGCTGCTTCACCTGTAACATAAACTCCATGCTGATGCGGTTTTCGATCAGTCTCATCACCAGGTGTGCCTTGCACTGGAACATCTTGTAGTACTCCCAGGATAGTGTGTGGGGGTGCTTGATAGAGAAGTGAAGGTGGGGCGTTGGACTACACACAATGAAGGGAAACAAAGAGTCAATTTTAAAAGGTGGCTATTTAGACTGCAATGTAGTGCCCCTGAACCCCACATTCATACTCCAGCTCACAGTTCATATTTTGAAACATAACGGTGTGGGTGACTGAGTAGAGAAGGGTGCGAGCCATGAAGCGCCACAGGGACAGGGGTAGAGAGGAGTGTGAGCAGACAGCACTCCTCTAGTGTGGGAGGGGCATGCACTGTTAGGTTCCCAACCATAACAACATTGGTACTGCAATGCTGAAATGAAATCAACCACAATTTGATGATGGAACAAACTTAACGTGTTAGACACGTCTTTGTGCGTCATCTAAACAGTAATACACTCACACAAAACCAGCACAGACTGTTCTTTTGTCTTAACCTTCTTAACCTAACAGCCCATTTAACTGCAAGTACATGTTCTGAACCTGAGATTTTATAGAAGGAAATGTGAAATAAGGATAATTGTATTCTCAAGCACATTTTGGCATCCATTCTGTCGCTGCGCAACATCCTTGCTAACATCATCACCACTTCAGATTGGACTTTGGAGCCAAGTTGTTGACAACTTAAAAATACATACCCGGGGATGTGGTTCAGCCACAGGCAACACGCACAGCAGAGTGCTAGCATAATCATTGAAGCCGTGTGTGGGCTAGCCTCTCCCACTCCCTCTCTCCCTTTCCCTCTCTCTCCATAAAATGAAAGACATGCAAACATCGGCAGCTCTTAACTATAATGTGGCCAGCCTTGTCCCAAGGATGCATATTTGTCATTTTAACATCCATGTTTAAAACTATGGTTTTGTGGATCATTTTCTATTAGGACGTTTATAGAATCCAAAACATTTCTGCACACAGCACTACTAGTAACGTCAATGCCAGCATGCGAAAAGTACATAAACGAACACTAGGTTGATGTAACCACAATTGCTGTTACAATAATCAGAGCGGCTAAATCAGTTCATTGACACGGCCAACTAATACACACAGAGTACAGAAACAACATTACATGAAACAATACATTTATACAATACAAGCACAAATGAAAAGTATATTACTGTTACATTTAAAGTCGCTGACAACTCAAAAATATCCTAACAACGTTTACACGAGTGATATTAATATACTTATGTTTTTGAAGCACATTTCCAGCCCACAATGACATCATATTCTAGTTTAATGACTGAGAACCAAATAGGTTGGTGGTCCCACTCATCTTTCTGTTTGAACTCTGTCAGGTTCTAAAGCCAGATGAATTTGCGGCCTCCTTACTTGTCCTTCTCTTTGCCCCCGCTGAACATTGGGTGCAACAGAACTCCTCCAGTCTTGAGCTCATATTCAACAATCTTATCCAGCTCCTGGGGAACAACACACAACATGATACACTGTATGTGGAACTCTTGTGACATGCCGTATTCTAAACTAACTGCGCTTAGCACAGATATTCTGCTGCATATGCAGCAACATCACCTCAGTAATTTGGTGTCAAACTACTGTCAAATTATTAACATAACATAATGGTACTCGTGTGTCATTGACGCAATGGACAGCGTTACCTCTTTGATCCAGTGGTGGTACTCGTTGACGCCAAAGGTCTTCTTCAGGTACAGACCATAGATGTAGCCCGAGATTCCCTTCAACACCCATTCATCAGCCCTGCATTTTAAATGTTTGATCTTTTTATTACCGGTTTACTGCTCAATCAAACAACAACCTGGACTGTTTCATGTTGACATGAGGTCAACAACATGTTACTGTATGACATGCTGTCTAACGGTATTATTCAACTGAATTAACGTCTATTTTTCTTCCCAATAGTGGATTTATTCATGGTAAGCAAATATTGCCTTACGTTCAAGGCTGTTTCTACCCTGTAGAATAATTGCTACACGGCAAGCCACACACCGCTCACAACTTTATCAGGCTGGATATATTAGCTTGTAAAACCAGGAAGCAATAAACTTGATTTAACCTTGGTGGTTTTAACCTCCTTAGGGAGAATGAGGTGCAGGCTGGCTGAAGTATCAGAGGTGATTTCATCAGTGAATCTGCATTACGTGATCTGTTCAAAACGAATATCAGACCACTTCTCACCACACTACCAGCTTTGCCTAGAAATTACATAGGGAATGATGCAAGCCTAGAACTACGGGGTCCTTTTAGAAATGTGATGATTGACCGCATGATACCCAACAATAACATAATTATTAATTACTTATAAAATAATAATATTATCCAATACCCTCACGCCAGCTCCCTTCTCTAGGAGGACACATTGTCATAAAAGACAATCTGAGAAGCTAGTGGGCCCTGCCTGCCTTTAATCACTGACCCAAGACAGAATTGAACCATGCCGATTAATTGTTAGCAGGTGATGCTATGCTTACAATTGCACAGCTCAACACTACACGCAAGCCAAACAAATGACAAGCCAAGGTCCACATCTGAGGTGTGTTTAGAGAAGAGAATAGGTTTACTGGCTATGGGGATCAAAGGCTTGGACACCTATGGTGAAGTTCAAGTGTTTCTCTCTTTACTACTGGCAGCAGCAAGATGGTACAAGTACTCCTGTGAGGGCTGCTGCTAACACACACACACACACACACACACGGACACACGCAGGCATATGCTGCTGAACCCTGGTCCAGCTGTCACGCACACAGGCACAGTGATCCATGTGGTTGGCTATTACAGTGAGTGAGGCCAGTGTTGGCTCAAATTCTGACTGCTTTCTGTGGCAAATCCCTCATCACCAGTCATATATGTACAGATCTGAGAGTCTTAAACTGGCTTTGCACAGGGAAACTTTCACTAAGCGAATTAAAACGTAAGCGACGCTAAGCTGCAAATGAGTCGCATGGTGTACAGCACCCTGCGAGGCACTCCATGCTTGTCTGAAACTCAATTGCAACAGTTGGCAGGACTCTCAACATTGTGAAACTGGATTCACAATCTCTTCCACTATCTTTGATGCTATATATTTTCAACCAATGTCACCGTATTTAAACCATCAGTATCTAGTAGCCAGAGGCTACTGTAGGCTCTAGATCTATCTATTATTTCAACTAAATACCTCATATATGGACAATATGTTCACCGTGCACAAAATTGGTGTAATTAAGAGATTCAATGGAATTCAATATTTAATATATTCTTTGATAAAACATTAACCAAAACATGTGTACTGGGTTCAATAATAAAATAATAAATACAAATTATAAAATAAAATAAAATGATAATACAATAATACAAATTATAAAGTAATGCTAATGTTTTGTGTATCTCACAAATAAGATGTTTATGGTAATCATACTATAACTGACTGTAGTTGTTAAGTTTGTGGAGAACTTAAAATGTTCCTTTTAATTAGTTCAGCATACAATATGGTGTGTGTGTGTGAGAGTGGGTGTGTGTGTGCGTGCGTGTATGTGTGCGTGTATGTACTGTATGTATGTATATATGTGTGTGTGTGTGTGTGTGTGTGTGCGCGCGCGTGTGTGTGTGTGTGTGTGTGTGCAGACCTTACCAAGACATTCTGGAGATGAAACAGCCAAAGAACTGCTGTGCCAAGGCCTGGGCCAGACAGCGGCGAGTCATAGGGGTCTGGTCAATGATCATGGCACTGTGGAGCATGTTGGTGCTGAGGCACAGGGAAAGGCACACATCAGGCTAGATACACACACAAAGCCAGCAGGGTTGAAGAAGGAAATATGTGTGTAGTATTTATGTGGATATATTTAAGATGGAAATCTTCATATAGGTGACTTATGACAGAGAAACAGGTAGTAAGCGAGCAAGATGGGGAAATAAATTTACAATTAGGTCATTTAATTTATGCTTTTATCCAAGGTGTGTCAGTATAATACTAGAATAGTATAAGGAGCGGGTAGGGGTAAGGCATCTTGCTGAAGGATGCTTCAAGGTAGGCTAACTCTGGGGATTGAACACGCAACCTTACGTATGAGTCCAAGACCCAGATCACTAAACTATCCCCCCCAAATGGAACTAGGGGACTAGGACAAAGTGAGGCTAACAGAAAGAAAGCACACACGTATTTTGTGTGCGTGAAGCATTCACTCCAGCTACAAATGCTTTAGGTGACAAAGACTGTAGCAATGCGGTTAAAGCATCTATTTAGCAACTATTTATTATGGCGTTTGCATTCCTATCGAATAAAGTAGCAAAGTTAAAACATGAAATACCAAATTAATACATTTAGTGCCAGATTGGAGCACAGGAATTAAATTAAAGTACTCAACTGAACACACAGGATCCTACCTGAAGATGCTCATGGAGGCGTAGGATGACACCTGCACGTAAGCCTCGTCCACAAACACCGTCTTGAAGCAGGAGTAGGGGTAGCGGCACGTCAGGATCTCCTCGTAAAACTCAAAGATCTCGTGCAGATAGGACATGGAGTGCTTGAGCAGCGGCAGCAGCTGAGGCAGGCAGAAATGTGTGACCTGGGACGAGAGGCAGGGAAAAGAGTCACCCAGAGATACAGTGTTGGAGCAAGTACGACGTGGAGAGACCTGTCACAAGCGACAAGTAGGGATGCACCGAGAGATCAGCAGGAGATCGGAATCGGACGCTTTCCACTCAAAACACCAGATCAGCTGTAGTACGATTTTCCCATCTAATGATACGGAAAACAGGTCTTTGTTGTCAATTAAATGGCTGTCAGATCACAATTAATTTATCCTTTTGTTGATTTCATGCGTTATCTGGATACATTTCTCGCAGATTGAATAACGTCAATCGGTATTGGCCCAAAAAATAACAACAATACAAATGTTCTACAAAATGTTGGACTCAACGACACTTTTGTTTGTATGAGTATGTTTTGTTGAATAAAAAGCTCAACATTATTGAAAGATACTATCTTTTAGAAACAAGGCATTGTGTTAATGCTTATGGAAAACAACTGATTGATAGAATAGTATTTGCTAGTGATTGAAAAAACTAAAAAGTTAGGGCTTGACAATAACGGTTGCCCGATGGCGCGGGGCCAGTAAAACGTGATGTTGGGATAGTAAAAGTTGCAACTCTTGTTGTAACTATGCATCAATAACTTTTACAAAACAATCGCTGACCAGCCAATAGTTAACAGCACATGGATTTTTCATGCATAGAGAGTTACGAGGGGCCCAGTGTCTCGATGTAACTGGCGGGTATCTTTATGTCTAGGCAGTTGGATAGTTTAAGTACTGAACAGTATAACAAGACAACAAAAATGTCTACACCAAGGAACCAATTTAAACTTAAGTATTGACAGAATTAATTAAATACATACTTTAACTGTATCTTCACAACATTGGTTTGCCTTTTAAACAATGATACAGGGTCATGAACGACCCCTAGTGGTTGGATTAACTTGGTGTTAGTTTAGACAGCATGAAGGGTATAGACAGACCGTTTAAATGTCCTGCATACAGAGCTGACTGTAAACCCACCTCATGCATGTAGGGGTCCACCAGGATCTCAAAGGGACCCACAGCCAGAGAGATGTTGGGAGCAGCAGTTGGGATTGGGAGAATGTAGTGGAAGGTCTTCTTTCTCATGTCATGGGTGTAGATGGTCTCCACCAGATCACCGCATGACACTGCTACCATGGACGCATCCACAGTAAACTCCAGCTTCCAAGTGCACAGCTCCGAGTAGGAGTCAACGCAAGGGAACCAGAATCTTAAGGCACAGGACAACGTGATGATCATCAGTACAGCACAGTAAAAACAACAAGCACACTTCTAGAACTGCAAGTCATTTCTTATTCCGTGGTACCATCATTTGATTGTCAAGCATTTTACTAAGGCAAATTAAAGTAACGTGTATTTCAGTAAGATTCCTAACAGTGACACAGAAAATTCCCAACCACCATTTCATGTAATATTATGATGCTGATCTTAACCAGACCTGGAGGAGTTCTGGTACCCGAAGGAGAACACGTGAGCTCCTCTCTCTGCCATGCTACCCTCGACGTCGGGGATAACGAAGTGAAGCCCCCCTTTAGGCTGGTCCAAGGAAAACTCAATGTACACTTTCAGCACCTTCAGGTCTGGACACACACAAAACACAACGTTGACTTTAAACAGACAGAAAAAAAACATTCTATGCAGGCCCACACCATGTGATGTAGGGCTGTACAATTAATCGCATTTCAATCCAAACCGCGATATGACCCTGTGCGATTATGTAACCGCAAAAGCCTGTGATTATTTAGAAATAATCTTTACGTAGACAACCTGTGCGTATTACCTCTGTGATATGTGTGAGGGCAAGACGGTCCAAGACCAGTTAGATGTCTCTGTAAATTCACATTCCTTAGCGGCTCGGTTGCCGAGCTTCTAACAACTTAATTGTGAGTTTGTTACTTGTTGGTTGTGAATATAAAATAGCTGTCACAGCAGATTTTAGGCACATTTCATTTTTATGCAGAAGACAGAATGAAAACGAGGTAGATTCACTATAAATGTCTTCAAGCGCAATCACTTGTTTTCTAATCCTGTGTGTTTACTGAGTGATCAGCTTGCTTGAAATTTGATTAAAACTTTAAGATAGGCCTATTATAATTATTTTGATTCAAACGAGCAGGCAAGGCTGAATTGGAGTGAAAGAAAAATGCAATATGTTCTTTGGCGTTATTTCGGGATAAGCAACGTTGATGAGAGAGGTAGGCCGATATAAATCATGCCCATGAGAAACGGTAGATTTCCAGAATGGCCCGTCAAAAATACGACTGCGGCAGTCCAAGCCAGCGCATGGTGCAGGGCACCGTGCAAAAATAACAAAACATACCGGTAAATATAGTCTATTGTAATAGTCTGTGATCAATTGGCCGTGTTCTCATTGAACACGGGCTTAATTGAATAGCCTACCTGTTTTACTGGGGCGATACAAAATCCAAAAACACCTCCAGTCTCAAATTTTATCAGATATTCAGTTGTTCCCAACTTGAGTAGACCAGTGCTTGTTTGATGGACTGGCAGAAAAGCCTTATTTTATATTTTGCATAAATGAATATAAAATTTGAGACTTCATTTAATTTAATTGCTTAATAGCGTACATATTTCATATATATATATGAAATACTGTATTGTATTTTTACATAGAAAATATTTGTTTGCTGCTATAATAAAATATAGCACATAGCACTTTTACACGTTGATAAGAAAGGGAAAATAATTATGAGAGCCGCTTACTATATCGCAAATCGCAATCTTTGCCAAACGCAATATAAATTTTTGGTCAAATCGTGCAGCCCTGATGGCATATGCCTTGCATCTTACCATCCCCTTGCTTCCAGAGCTCTGAAGGGACTTTGATCACCAGCTCCCCATGTCCTGCATCTGGGTCCACCGCACTCACAGCTGCCGTGTAGGCACTGGAGAAATAGTTCAGGTTCCTCCTGTAAACGTGGACAAAAACTTAAATACACACATAAGAGGGGACATCACGGTGCACAATCAATGTCTCTGAGAAAAGGATGGGGGGGGGGGGGGGGGAGATTAATT
>JAODUK010024805.1:0-24437 GCA_027564635.1 Typhlichthys eigenmanni
TCTCTCTCTCTCTCTCTCTCTCTCTCTCTCTCTCTCTCTCTCTCTCTGTGGTGGGCTAAGGCAACCACACACATTGCCATTCTACCTAAGTCTTCCTAGCAATGCTAATCTTAATGTTGCTAAGAGCAGCCACACAGCCCTGCTTATTTTCTTAACCTATTTCCAGCTACTTGCTGGTCTAGCGCACTGTACACAAAGAAGCGAGCGTTGTGGTCAGGGTGTGGGTCCAGGGGTGCAATCTAGTACAAGTGGGAGGGGTTAAAGTTCCACACACTATGAGATTAGGCCCAATGGAAAATGTACAGCTCAGGCTCCAGATGTGGAACAACACATTGAGTACTGCTCACACACATGCACACGCACGTACATGCAGGTAGACGTGCACACACTCACAGGAAAATAAAGAGGGTGATGAGGTGATTTAGTAGTTCTTTCAGCTCCGCTCGGCAGCTGCTGATTGGCTAGCTCGTACTGTAGCTCATGTGAACTTCATTTAACAAGACGGCTGGCTTTGTAGTTCAACAGACAGGGAGAGAAAGAGAAACAAAGGATTGGAGTTAAAGCTGAGAGTAAGGGAGATGTTTGGTGACTGAATGTAAAAAGTATTCTACATCGTCCAAGAACGGCAGACAATTATGTGGAGAGCACTCAAACAGACACGTCGGTTAGTTTGACAAGCGTCCGGTAAATATAAAGTATACCAGTATACCAGCTTATTTTTCTTTTTTGTTTCATAGAGAAGTGTAAATGCAACCTGCTGACTATTATGTGGTCGGAAAACACTTCCTGAGGTCACATTCAGACAAACCTGTCAAACAGAAATGACACCTCTCGATTGTGACAGTTGGTGTGTGTGTGAGTGCTCACGTGCGTGTGCGTGTGTGTGTGTGTGTATGCGTGCGCTCGCGTGTGCGTGCGTGTGTGTGTGTGTGTGTGTGTGTGAACAAGGCTATTGTGCCTCCTGACATCATTGACCTACTAAGAATCCAACAGCACCACCCTGTGTACGCGTCCTATAACTGCAGTATTTTAAACTGGGTTAACAATGTGCTACTTTGCTCTCTCTCTCTCTCTCTCTCTCTCCCTCTCTCCCTCCCTCCCTCCCTCCCTCTCTCTCTCTCTCTCTCTCTCTCTCTCTCTCTCTTTCTCTCTGTCTCTCTCTCTCTCTCTCAGGAGGTCGTCCAGAGCAAGAGCAAAGTGTGCGCCAATGTGTTCTGCGGGGCCGGCAGAGAGTGTGCCATTAGCGAGAAAGGGGAGCCCAGCTGTTTGTGCATAGAGGTGAATGTCTGTGCAGCTGAATAACAAAACCGCTCTGTTGAAGCCCACTGATAAGCGTGTGTGTTGGGCCTTCCTTCAGTATAATCCCTATGTCCCCTGTGTCTGTTCCTTCTCCTGTCCCAGAGCTGTAAGCCCCACAAGAGATCAGTATGTGGCAGCAATGGCAAAACCTACAGGAACCACTGTGAGCTACACAGGGATGCCTGTCTGACCGGCTTGAAGATCCAGGTGGCCCACGATGGACACTGCCTGGGTAGGAGGCCAGCACATAACGCTTGGCGTCACTCCCATTGCCGCCAATAATAGAGATAGGCATTGTGAATGATAAGGGGTTGGATGACCCAAGTGCGCCTATGGTAGATATATCATTGGCTAGTCATTGTGTGATATCTGACCTAGCAGTCTAGTCTTTTCTGCTGCTACCGCGTTGTCAGCTTGGCTTGGCGTCAGACAGGTAGAAAGCCAAACATATTTTATTTGCTCATTGTACTCACTTAAGATAAAAGCGTCCGTTAAATTAAAGAAATCTTATTGTATTTGTAATTGCCCTTATCCTCCCAATACTGGTTCCAGCCAGCCTTCCATTTCACTTTCATTCCTGGCACTGACTTATCTTTAAATTCACCCGATATTAGTGCACCTTATCTCAAGTGAACTTTCATCACTCGCTCGCTCCTGATGACGATGTGCCGTCTTGCTTTATGCCGCCGCTGGCCTGAACATTGATCTTGAGCTTGACTTGTGACAACAGAAGGTTGCTGAGGACAGCGGTTACATCACTCCGTGAGACCTTTGGTCAGGAGCTGTGTTACACAGACACCCAGACACCCTGTAGCAGACGTGGAGCCCCGTGCTTTTACAGTACCCACAAGTTATAACTGATGAATTAATGCCTTCATTCAACAACACGTGCGTCCACATATGTTTATCTTCGTTATTTATCTTGCTCCTATTTGTCCCCTGCAGAAAAGAAGACTGAGCAGGCAGCAGCTAGCCCAGGTGAGTCTGCATGTTCAACGTGCGCGTCTTTGAGTGCATGTGTGTCCCTATAGTGTTGCAATGTTTGCATGCATTTGTGTTGTTAGAAAGGACAGGTACTGTAGACAGGTAGAAAGTGCTTACTGGGCTTAGAAATTGTGTTGTAAGCGCAGTAGAATAGCAATCAACCCTTAAATTGCTAGTCAGATAACAGATAACAACCAGCTTTTATGGCTTCTGTTGGCCTAAAATGTTCCTGACCTGAATGACTCCCACCCCCACCCCCCCTCCCCCCCTCCCCTCCACCAACCAGTGGTGTGCTATGTTGCGGACCGTAACGAATTGAGGAGTCGCATGATCCAGTGGCTGCAGACTGAAGTGATCCCAGACGGCTGGTTCGTCAAGGGATCCAACTTCTCTAACATCTTGCTCAAATACTTCAAGGTTGGCTTCTTCATTTTCATTTTTCATTTTTCATTTTTCACATGGCTCTGTTTTGGCCCATGCAACTCTGATATTGGCTGATAGGAGGATGGAAATAAAGAAGAAATTACTAGAAAAAAGAGGGACCAACCCCTCACAAATACTGTTGTGTACATTTTACAAGCATTAGTTTAATTGCTTGTTGTCTGAGTAGCACATAAATCTGATCAGCTTTCCACAACAGAACACACCGAGGCCTCTACGTCCCCTACCAGTTCATTACAGGACTTTACGAGGGCATTCCTGCAGAAAGAGCATTACAGACCCTACACATTGGTTACCAAGCAACAGATCCCCATAGCACTGCCAATGCCTCAATACTCTCAGCAGATCATGTACTCATGTTCTCTGTCACAGTATTGTTGGCAGATATATGAGAATCAGAATCTGATTTATTTCACTACGTACATTTAGTCAATCCGTCAGACATGGAGGAATCAAACATAAACCTATAAAACACATATAGACAATGATGTATTGATTGATAGTGAGTAACTGGGGATGATATACAGTATTCACTTGTTTTGTCAAAATATGTGCGTGAAAGAGCCAATGCGTCTACACATAGTAAACATTTATCATCGACTCTCCTGTGACATCCTTTAAATGCTGAGCAATTTCAGGAAGGCAGAACATAGAGGTGCCCTTGCCAAAATCTAGTACTTCAGCATATCTTATTTCTGCCCACCGAATCTGTAAGGTAATTGTTGCCATGGGAATGCAAGATACTGCATCTGTCGTTTATTTTGGGTGACCTTGATTGCCCACTGACAGGCAGGCTGAGATGACCCATCAATCACCAGCCACAGCAATTTGGGTAGCGGTGACACATAAAATATAGGACACGTGTGGTAAAATGCGCACGTATGCTATGCATGCACACACACACATGCACTTACGTGCACGCACGCACAACGCCCACTCACTCACACACTCAAACGAAGGCAGGGCTATGCTGATAAAATTACAGATTTACTGTATAATGAATATTCGCAGACGTTGCGCAATTAGCTTGTACCTACCTTGACACATGTAGGAAAACACTGATAAGATGTAATCTAGGAGTGGGATACGCCGTGGGAATTCTCAGCTGTATGATAAGATACTGTGTAGCAGCGAGAACACACTACGTTGTATGAAGCGCGGGGGGCTAATGGGTGCTGTCATGGCGGAATGTGACGGATGACCTCTGCAGCTCAAACTTCAGAGATGGTCCTCTTTTACATTAGACAAGAAAGGCTGACGCCTAACCCCGCTCCAATATCTGTCCCTGTTTATACAGACCTATGACAATGGGGATTCCCAGTTGGATTCCTCAGAGCTGCTCAAATTCATCCAGCACAATGAATCCGGAGTTGATATGCAGTCCTATGCAGACCAGGAGAGCAACAAACTGCTCAGGTTAGCTTATTTGATTTGTGTGTGTGTGTATATGTGTGTGTGTACGGAGAACCAATGAATTAGTGCATGCATGTGTGTATAAGAAATAGAATCAGCTTTTATGTGTTTGACCTGTAACCTTTGTACTGAACATACAAGAATGTATATGTCTTTCTTTGGTACAGCTTACCGGCATTCATCAGCACTGTCTAGCACTACTTTAATCACTATAAGGTTAATTTGTAAATAGCCATATCTCCACATTCTGCAATGCAGCGCTGCTATTTTAAGGCCTATTCTGTCTAATGTAGTGCAAACTGCATTAGGGCGCTCACATGAGAGCCAGCACTAATGCAAACAGCTGTTCTGTAGCATGCAAATAGATATTCACGGTGGGGTTCCTCCTGTACAAAGACCATTACATTATTAAATTAACCATATCAATAACAAGGGAGCTATAAATAATCCAAAAATGAGACATCTAGTTCTAGAACCATGTCAGTCAATCAGGACAATTGGACAAATTGGATGGTTCTAGAACACCTCCAAATACATTCTATAACCTCTCCATGTAATCCTGTTGGTTCTACAATCACAGAAAACCAACGAAAGTCAGATATATCAGTGATAGGATCAAATGAATCTGTCACTTGCTAGACATTTCAAATCAGTTCCTTATTTATGTGTGCGTTCCGTGTTTCAGTGTCTTTGTTCCTGTTGTGTTGTTTTTGTGAGATGTGTGGATGGATGGATGGATGGATGTGTTCATTATTTCATCCCTTTTTTAACCCTTGTGGTGCTCAGGAGTCTGTGTGTTGATGCCCTCATTGAGCTCTCTGACGAAAATGCCGATTGGAAGCTGAGTTTTGATGAGTTTCTCAACTGCCTGAAGCCTGGTTTCAACCCGCCAGAGAAAAGTATGATCCAAATAGCTTGTACTTGTGTTTATTTAACCACAGAAACACATATCTGGCAGCCACACCACTTGCTGCCCCACTAGCACATCACAGTTCTTGGAACAGTTTATTTAATTATTTTACATTATCGGCCTAATTTCTCAAAAACAAATCAAAGACACTGTGGCCAACCTTCATCTCTCGTTTCTCACCAAGTGGGAATATATACAAAAGATGTATTTCCTGTACCCAGCCAGTTAATGTAATTCAGATATCTGGGGGAAAGTTCACAGGAAGGGGAGCCTTGGCTCAGTGACAGACATAATAACATTCCACTGTAGAGAGTTTAAGCTGGCTGGACACACTATAACACACACACACACACACACACACACACACACACACCCACACAATGACCAACAAACCTGAAACCAGAAACGTTTTCATATCTTCTGGGAAAACAAAGAGTTTTGCAAGAAAGCAATAGGCCTAGTCATTCCTGGTACGTTTTGAAGCTATGCAAATGTGAATTAATACTATGCAGTTCTTCAACAGCATTATAGCCTGCTAAATGAATGGAGGTCAATAGATGAGACACTGTAAGTCAGTGTATCTTTTTCACAAGGATCTCAATTGTTAATTTCACTTCTGATAATTAAGTGCGATAATGAAAATTAAATCCAATAAGATGCCAGTAAGGTTTGAAATAGTATGTTGCAAGCAGTTGAAAGGGATCACATGACCCTTCTCAGCAAATAGCAAGAGGGTGAAAAATATATTCTCCCTGCCTTGCTCAATTTCAGATACAACACTCCGTAAACAACCTTCATGAAGGTGGCACACATGCACTCATGTTTTTATAGCGTCTTTGCTTTCAAACCTGTGAACATGAGCAGGTCACATACTCATCATCATAGCCTTGCTTTATATACACACCATATGTACAGCTGCGAAAACAATTAGAGTAAGAGACCACTGCACATTCTGTAAAATGTAATCCTCTAGATATACTGCAAATGTGAAAACTATGACACAAAAAAGTATACATTTTAAAATCTAAAATTACATATATCACATATCCGTAAAAATAACAATATATAAGTTGTAAAATCTGAGAAACTGCTGCGGTGGTCTCTTAATTTTTTCGGCCGCTGTACATAAAATGTACATTATAGCGTCCACCTCTTCCTTCAGGGTGTGCTCTGGAGGACGAGACCTATGAAGACGGAGCAGAGACCCAGGTGGAGTGCAACCGCTGTGTCTGCGCATGTGGAAACTGGGTGTGCACTGCTATGACCTGCACTGGTAAGCATAAACAAGTAATTATGGGTGGGCAATAATTAACGTTGCAGGAATATTTGACTTGAAGGTATAGGACTTGAAGGTATAGTCAGCTATTGCAAGCTAATTGTAAGCTAATATACTTTTTGTCAAAATCTCCTTACATATCGCTATATTACCGTTCTCCATGCTCACTAAAAAAATGATTCGGTACTTCTACACAGCCCTCGCTCCGTAAATAGGAACATAAAGTGGTGAACAACGCTCACCACTTTAAAGCCTTTGGCTTTGCAATGCAATTCAATGTGTTGTGCGATCTTCTGAGGGAGTTTGTTTTGATTTTACCTTGAAGTTAGCAAGCGTTCTCCAGACTAATGGAATAAGATGAAAATACTGTAGGCACACTATAAAACTGGTCTTAATGCAATTGTGTCTGCCACTTCTGTTATGTAATCACACATGTACCTTTATACACTTTGAATAATTTGAACAATTGAGAATACTGTCATTTTGGTCCACTATGTTTAAAAAATATAAATCTGAAAATATTAATATTTTGGGGTAAAACCTGATGGTTCATCTGGTTATATTGACCCAAGACAGCACCTGTGGTTAATCTCCTGTTTATTACCATTCCAGATAAGACCACTGTAGATGACTCAGCAGATACAGGCGCAGAAATGACTGAGGATGAGTGGAACCGCCGTGTGGCTGAGCTGAACAAGCACCAGGTCAGTGCTTCTCAAACCACTATGTGATCAGGCAGTCCCAGAAGCACACTGGTGTACTGTACACTTTGTATATCACCTGATTGTCTATATCAGTAAAACAATAACCCCAAACTCCTGATAATTATTTTTTTGTTGTTGTAGCAATAATTCTTGTCAGGCCTTGTGAAGTAACTTTCTAGAAATTGTAATACAGTTCCTTACTTGTTCATGTTAGTTATTCGTTATCTTGTGTAATGAGGCAAGCACATTGCCATTCCCATCATTTAGTAAATAAGTAAACCCTTATATGTAATATTATAGTATCTTAATCCTTTTAAATACAAATAAAGGTACAGTACAAACTGTTTTACCGGGAAGGAATAGATCCATAAAAGTAGTAGCATAATAATAAAACGATATAAACAACACTGATCATACAAGATAATACAAGATAATACAGTCACATACATATGTTTACCTTAATGAAATTCAAAAATCCACATGGCCTAAATGCTGTAGTCAGAATTACAGTAAGTGTCCATCTTCATTAATCTTGCAGTGTTAATGTTTCCTCTCATATCTCATCAAATACAGGACACTATTGAAAAGATGAAGGTCAGCACAAAGGACGTCTAGATAAAGAAGAAATGGAAAGGACACCATCGCCTGGCTGTCCCCCTTACTTGATTTTCCTTTGGGGCCATGTGCTGTTATTGAATTGACTTATTACCTTTTTTTCCTCCTATGTTAAGTTCTAAACATGTGTTACAGTATGTCTATGTGGGGATGTTTGTTTCAGGGGCTATCAAATAGTGTTATTTTAGGATTCATTTGTGTTCAGTACTGTCATATGCCTTGATTGTATTACTGGACCCCTGCACTAGAAATGGGGATATTTGTTTTTATTACAAATCATATGTTTTTATATGTTCATGAGGAAAAATGGCAAGTGGCGACTGAATTGGAATAGCAAAGGTAGCAGAGGCTAATGGTATTATGGAGTTAACCTAGCTGAGAGCTAGGTTACAGATGGTGCTGCTCCACCACCCCATATAGAGGTGAGCCTGGGCCTGTAGTGTGAACTGGTGTTCAGGCTATAGAGGAACTGAAGGCTACAGCTACTGTAGCTGTATCTTGGTTTGGTAGGAAAAGAACTGCCGTGATAGGCTATTACTTGACCAATGCACTTCTTCTATGTCTCTCCACTCTGGTTTTTAGGCTTACAGTACAGTAAGTGATCATAGCCCTAAATCTTGTTTATCTTACAGCTCATTCTGTTTTTATTTTTTCTTGCACAAACACTTGCTTAAACTGTATGTACAGTATGTTATTTGCTTAAGATCCAATTGTTCCTGTTTTATATATAATGTTATCCCTTCCTGGTGCTTTTGACTCCACTGGTTCTGTCAAGATGTCTGTGGCTCTTGACCAGAGGTCAGATGCAGGGATGTAGTACTCTTTGGCCTTTCAGAAGTGCGAGGCACCAAGCAAGAGCTGCTCTGAATATGGAATGGAGGAAACGGAAACCAAAGCCTGTTGACGACAATGTTTGAATGATGTACAAACCTCTCCAGGTAAACCATTACCATGGACCCAGCAACAAAACGATACCTGTGTTTTAAAAATCACTCTAACAGAAGGATTAGCCTCACTCAGCTAAAGTAGCATAGGTGCATTGCATATAAATTCAGTGTGTGAGTGAACGTGTGCGTGCCGCGAGCGCGCGCATTTGGCCTTGTGTGTGTGTGTGTGTGTGTGTGAAAATGAGTGAACGCAATCATGAGTGTCTTGATTTAGTTTGACCTGTGTCCTTTGTCACAATTCTGCGGCTTTGGACAACTTATCAAGAAGAATTAGTGCCTTACATCTGCAAACAACCAGAGTCTCTACCTTTGCCTGCATGCATACCACATAATAATAACAAGGAATAGGTGTGCTTTAGCAGAAAACTAGTTGTAGTTGTTAAATGTTTGTGTGAATGGTGCATATTATAGGTTCAAGCTATTAGGTTTTTTATATTATTCTAGAGGTGCAAAAACTGTAAGGTATGTATGCCAAGAAATCCATTAAACGTAATTCATGTTTTTTTTTGTCTGTTTTTTTGCCACTTTATTCTTGCTTGATTGACAACGACTTTGAGAGTGAATCACTTGATTCGAATTTAACTGTCAATAAAGTCTTTAAATTTAATAGGCTATTAGTATTTGGAATATGATTACTTTAACCACACATAATGTCAGCATTATTATACGAGTTTAGACAGACATGTCACACATTACCAGGGTTGGGTAGGTTACTTTTTAAATGTAATCCTTTACAGTTACTAGTTACCAGATTAAAAGTATAATCAGTAACGTAATTTTTGTATTACCTAAATTTAGTAACATAATCTGATTACTTTTAAACTCTGAAACACTGTTCTTTGAAATGCCATCCAAAGCAATACTCCATTGGCGCGGCAAATCTGTCTATTTCTGTGACCGTATATGTTGCGCAGGGGATCATTTTATAGTAGGACTTTATTTCAATTATTTATAAACGTTAATGAAAGGTTACAATGAGTGGATTAAATTGTTTCATGCATTTTTCTTCTGCAAACTTCCCTTTTATGTTTGAAAGTAGTCATAGAAGTAATTATCTAGTAAAATAAAAATAATTAATCTGATTCCACTATTGTATCTGGTAATTGTAATGGATTACAGTTACAGTTTTTTTGTAATCAGATTACACGTAACTGATTACATGTAATCATTACTCCACATTACTACATTACCGTATACCAATAGACAGTACATATAACCTACTTTATATTCAGCTATGACGGATTGGAACACGAACCAATGGGTGGTTTGTAGTAGGACAGCCCCGAAACCTGTATCAGAAATAACGGCGCAAAGAACGACCACATTTTTAAAGGTGAAAATCAGGTTCTGGAAAGCTTTACAGATACTGTCTAGAGCTGTTATAGTGTTAAGAGTTTCTTTTTTTACCTAGATTAATGGCGAGATGTTTATAAACTTGCGAGAAGACTCTGGATCTGGATCGCGTTGTGGATTTTAGTGGAAAGGAACTCGACCTGAAACAGTCAAGTTTTGGGGCTACCTACTTACTCGTGGTTTGCCAGTAGCCTACGGTACCGTACAGGATTATTTCTACTATAACTTGGTTCTGAAATGGAAGCCAGAGAGGGTGCGGGGCCAGGGGAGATTAGTGTTCTAGATTATTCACGTTTGAGTTTGAATAGTTTCAGCGTTGACAGTATGAGCGAACAGAGAAAAAGGGACACTAAACAGCTCTACTTAAATTACAACCGGCTGGCCTCCCTACCCGCATCAGTGTGCTGCTTCGCTAACCTCGAATTTCTGGACATCAGCAACAACGGACTGACGGCCCTCTGCGAGGACATTACACGACTTGCCAAGCTGAAAGCACTGATAGCCAAGAACAACCGCCTAGACGAATTCTCATTGCCTAAGGAGTTTGGTTCTATGCAGCTGGAGGTGTTGAACTTAAGCGGAAACCGATTTGAGGAGATCCCACTCCAGTGTACGAAACTTGCACGTCTTCAATCGCTTTCACTGGGTGGAAACAGACTAAAAAATATACCTGCAGAAATAGAGAATTTAATCAGGTGGGTCCCACTGAGGCAATTCTTGCAACATTGTTTTTGCAAAGTCAGTCCAGAAAATGGGATGGTAATTTATAACAGCTCCACAGAACACACACACACACCTTTACACTTCACAGCAGAACACATTTTGCGTTTGCCATAGCCAGTACCTAAACGCCTATAAACGCAAAATGAGCGCAGTTGTAGGCTATTGCATCTGCTAACTGTCTTCTTATCATCTTCTGTCGTGTCATGAGTTAAACAGTAGCAAATCGCAGTGACCTCACCAACAGGTCAGACCAAAGATCAAACACATACATAGCGTATAAGTAAGCTACTTGTTCTCAGAACTGAAACCCAGATCTCTTAACTATTAATAGGGCACTGTGACCTTGTTTTACAAATAGCCTATAATTATCGATGCAGAACAGGGGGGTCTAAAGACCAACTGGACCTTAAAGATGATGATGGTGGTGGGGGTTTTTGTTGTTGTTGTTGTTTGGTACCCACAACTGCACCGTTAAATATGTAGTACTGTGACCTGATGTCAACCTCTCCTCTGCTCCAACAGGCTTGGAAATTAAACCTCTCCTCTGCTCCAACACGCTTGACATTATAGCCTCGGACAACTCTTATTTATTATTTGATTAGATGCATTACAATACCATATCAGGCATAATTTCGTCATTACACGTATATGCTACACTGTATGGTTTATTTGCACGTTTATTTATTTTATATTCTAACATGTTTTGGAATGCACCCAGATATGTTTGCCATGCTCATACTATTTGTTTGTAACCATGATCCAATTTTAGCTGTCTGCTTGTACAAATAAATCCAAAGAGTCACTTTGTGTTTAGTTCAGTGGGTTCAATCGTCCAGCGAACTGTTCACTTGCACCAACACAGTAGTCTGATTATTATGCCAAACGGGAGTCCAACCCCTGCCCCATACCCCTTCTGCCTCCCAGTGCCTCACTGAAAACTAAACCTAATCATCAGCTTTATTTTTACTTGCTTCTGAGTACCCTCTAAAACGTCCCTGTGGTCTCCCCACACATGTTCCAAGTGCATGCAAATGGAAGCATTGCACAATAAGGTGTATTATGGGAAATGTTTCTAATTTGTGTGTAATGATAAACAGAAGACTGAGGATTCACTGCAACTCTTTTGCACTTTGTCTCAATGCCTGCCAGTTATGTGCATTTCTATAACGACGCATTTCTGAACGAACACACCAAAGACACAATCTGCCTGTGTCTTTCTCTGGTGGCCTATGTGCGCAGCAGTGCTGTGTGTATTTCTCCACATAGAACCAGATGGGGGTGTTGACCAAACACGCCAAGGACAATATAATGACCACCTCTCTCCCAGTCACTGAGTCATCAGTTACACTAGGCAGACAGCCTGACAACCTGCTTTTCACTGGACATCCATCCGGCACTCTCTTTGGCACCCTGTGATCTTTTGTGATTCCTCTGTGCCCCCATTATAACATTGTACTCCTTTCATCCTCCTTTACCTGTTTAGTTTAACCCTTGTGCAGTTAACACTAACAATGGACACCCCGCATTTCTTGGTATAGATTCTATTGTGGAAGCCTTTCACTGTATATTATACTGCAGTTGTTCAACTAATTACCAATATGAGGTAGAGCTACAAGACAAGTGATGTTGTATATAAGGTATGACTGTTATTTGTTGCACAGTACTATAAGTTTATTTTGATTAGTTAGGCCTGTGGCTCTGTGGGTGCGGCTTCTTTTCCCAAACACTGCCAAAACGTTTTTGTTCTTCTTCTCCTGCCAGTCTAGAGCTGCTATATCTGGGTGGCAACCTCATCACAGCCATTCCCCCAGAGCTGGCCAACCTGCCATACCTTAACTACCTGGTCCTGTGTGACAACCGCATTCAGAGTGTTCCTCCTCAGCTCACCAGGTGAATATACCACAAAAAGTGCTCATTATACACCAGCGTTAAAGTGTTGTTTTTATCTTACATAAATTATATTCTTTCTCCATTAATTTATTTTGGAGAGTTGCCATCCTTCGCTAAAATGTGCACCATTGTAAATGTCCTGTATACAGGATACTTAGTGGTCTGGGGGTTTGCCTGCCAGCTGGAAGGTCATGGGTTTGAGGTTGGCCTACCTGTAAGTGTAAGCGTCCTTGAGCAAGATCCCTACTTGCTCCTTGTAAATGCACTCACTGTAAGCCACTGTCTGCCAAATGTAACATTTAATGTATGTATGCCTATATCTATATAGACCATTATCGCTTTACAACACTGTTGTAATGAGATAATGGTCTATATACGCGGCGCGCACATGTGCAGAAAGGTATCATAGTGGATTAATGAACCACAAACGATACCGTCAATGTGCTTCATCATAAGCAGAGGCCGTTATGCATGACAGTTTAACTTTTAGTTCTGCAGCATAACTGTGTGTGTGTGTGTGCGTGTGCGCACGTGTGTGTGTGTGTGCGTGCGCGCGCTCTCTCAGGCTCCACTCGCTGCGCTCTCTCAGCCTGCACAACAACCTGCTGACCTACCTGCCGCGCGAGATCCTCAGCTTGGTGCACCTGCACGAGCTCAGTCTCCGTGGCAACCCACTGGTGGTGCGCTTCGTCAAGGAGATGACCTACGACCCCCCGTCACTGCTGGAGCTGGCGGGACGTACGATCAAGAGCAGGAACGTCGCCTACTCCCCCGGCGACATGCCCCCCCATCTCCTGCACTACCTGGACCTGGCCAGCAAGTGTCCCAACCCCAAGTGTGCCGGTAAGAGAACTTCAAACAAAAAAAAAGTAGCTCTAATTATAAATGATTGACTATCTATAAAATTGAAGTAGTAGTTAATAAATGACTATAGAAGGCTTTACTTAGATTTTATGCCCATCCTCCCCTACTCACAGTGTTTCCTTACTTTTCCTCCGTAAACCCTATGAGTAGGCCTGGTCTGATCTAGTAATACCGATATGTAATAACGACGTCCGCGTCTGCAAATGTAGTCGGTAAAACATTTCCGCTTTGCCTATCTGTCAGTAGCTACTTTATAGAGATTATAGCCTACCTAATGAAAGAGGACAACCACTTCTGAAGTGGTGTGCAGAATTTGTGCTCATATAATTCACGCAAAAGATGGACAGGCGACGATTGTCGTCAGCTAGAGAACAACAAGCCATATTATGGTAGGCACCGTGGGCCACAGCAAAGTGAGTGAGCACGAGCAGTAAACTATAAAGTCGTTTCGTTTAGCTGTTGTTAGCATTACATTAGCAAAATGCATTGATTGCATTGCTAGATATAGACATAGAGATGTGTGATACAGCCAAGGCACGAGTGTATTATGTGTACAGTATGTGGGTGTGTTTGCGTGTCTCTCTGAGAGAGAGAGAGAGAGAGAGAGAGAGAGGGAGAGGGAGGGGGAGGGAAAGAAGAGATGTAAAGGTGATCCTTATCACAGTAATTCGGCGAGCCTCAGAAAAAGCGTATTACGCAGTGGGTTTCAGTAGTAACTTTGTGTAAACGCTGCTTTGCCTCTTTTTTTACCACTGTTTTAATCACGATGCGTGCAGAACATCGTGATACCTGTCAGCCATCGGCGATGGACGATGGTATTGTCTATCGGCCCAACCCTACAAAGTACCCATTATCGCCTCAGAGAGAAATCATGGGCAGTATTGTGTTGAAATCTTTGTACCTCCCCATTGACTTGCATGGAACGACGGGTCGCTCTAATATGTTTAAAGGGTGAAAAGCCACCCCTCCAAAAAATCTAATGCGCAAGTGCCGTCTGTTGGAGCCTCTCTGTTCAATTATATTTATATAATTATATACTCTCTGGTAATACTTTTGGTGAAACAACGATAAGAATACTCGATACAATACAAAAATAATTACATAAAACATTTATGGTATTGAATATATTTGTATTTGTAAACAATGCGACATCACCATAGCAACTGCCATTCCGTTGGACTTTTATGCCATGCCGTCCAGAAAGTGTTTGCTGTATACAGGTTTTCCGTCTGCCGTGTTCCATGTGAACGCAGCATAAATCCCCAAATTATGTTTTAAAAGGCTGTCCCCATAGATTAAACTCCTACGGTTGTATTGTCTTACGACATTACAACCGCACGATTGGTTCAATAGGTTCGTGCTCGGCAGTTACAAAGCAGAAGATTGGCTCTTTTCCTCTAACTGCCAAACGTGCCATTTCAGAATTGACGTGTAGAGCTCCATTCAAAATGATTCAAGTGGCACGTCTCCTTATATAGCGTCTCTGGTAATTTCATCACTCTGCCATCTTGTCCCTTTTGCACTCCAGGTGTGTACTTCGACTCGTGCGTGCGCCACATCAAGTTTGTGGACTTCTGCGGCAAGTACCGGCTGCCCCTCATGCACTACCTGTGCTCGCCAGAGTGCACGTCCCCCTGCGGCTCCAACCCGCAGAGCGACGCCGACTCGGAGGATGAGAGCAGCGTTCCCGCCTACCGCCTGCAGAGGGTGCTCCTGGGATAGCAGGGTCAGGAGACCTTCCCTTCCTTACTCTTCTCTGTACCCCAACCCTGCAAACCTCACTCACTCACTCACTCACATTTAAATGTAGAATTTGAGACTGGGACGCAGAAATCGCACACACACATTTGAGTGGCCACACACACACACACAAACTAAAATGCACACAATGAATGCCAGACTGTTGTCCTCCCTGTGATCATCTTTGCTCAATAAAGTGTTGTTCTCATGGTCTGGCATAAGGGGGCAGTAGAGCTCAAAACCTCATTTATACTGAGGATGAAGACTCAGTATTCATCCAACAAGATTTCTATACATTTCTCAACTTCACTGGTACGTCTTTTGTGCACAGATGTTGGGGTAATATTTCCTGGCGTAATATTTTTACTGCAAAGTAGGTGGTAAAATGGTTGGTAACTGCATGGCAATACTATAATCTGTCACAAGATTAACAAGGTGGATGGTTTTAACTGCACCAGTATTGATATAATCTGAAAAGTTTGCAAAAATAGTAAACAGATGAATCCAAAATGAATTCAGGTAATCTACAAGAAATCCATGTCTGTGTGGACTCACGGGAAGGTGATGCTTGGAGGCTCAGGGTTGACCACACCCTGGTCACTGTTCACCATGTTGGAATAGAAACAATACTTGGCTGGCAAAACACAATGACAGCCATTGTGCGTGAATGTGTTCATGGCTGTGGATTCTCACTACATAAACACAAATGCATAAGTGGAGCCCACAGCCTTGAATGCAGTACTTTGGTTTTCTTTTTTCAGGATTGTTATCTTAGTGATTTAAACCCACGTATTATTTCTAATGGGAGATTACAGTTTTCTAGTTTGTTTCCGGCCGGTTTATGTGCCTGATTACATCCCTGAAATCCAATCGTGTGGGATGACAAGTCTGTCTTATTGCAAACAAGGAGTTACACTGGCTGGCTTATTGTAACACTCCTGTATGTTACAAATAGTACAGTACGTACACTTGCCAGGTCTTACTGATGGTGATTTTTGACTGAAAGGAGCATTAAGAAATTTGATATTTGCACCCATAAATGTGAGAACATTAACCATTATTCTTTACACTTATATTTTAAGTGATTGTACTTACATGATCTTAACTACAACGATGTGATGTTTTATAACAAAATGTATGCTTTTATAAGAATCTGATTTGATAAAGACGTTTAATACTAGCAAACACCAAAAGCAATATGTTTATTGGCAAAGGCTTGTTGAATAAATAATAATGAAAATGATGGTATATACTGTATGTTATACTAATATAATGTAAGTAGACTGTACAGGATATCATAATAAAGATGGTTTGTAATGCCTTAAACGTGTGGTCTTAGTAACGTGACTCATGACAACAATGTTTTATCTTGTAAGAGCTGGAATGTTGGACGATAATACTAAAAACAAGCGATGTGTGTTTCTGGCAGCCAATAAAACTCTTGAAGTTGAATTCAATCCCAAGGTTTAATTGTGAACTGACCTCTTTTACCCAGAACTAAAAAAGGGGAGTTTATTTTTTTTTGCCTCTCAATCTGTTAATCCCTTTAACATCAGATGCCAAGGACTACTTGTTTTTTTTTTTATTGTCCACTTTCAAGATGTCTCTCCCCATTTCAATGTCCTTTCAATTTCTCCTTTAATGTCTTCGTTCTCTCAACCTAACATGCTGATGTTTCCAAGGGACAAATGTACTGCTTTTCAACAGGCTGTTTGACTACTCTGAGCTGTGTTCCTGCGGGTCCATATTTAATGGTATATTGACAGTTTCTTAACCATCCTACTATCTTTGGGGTCAATTTGACCCATTCAATTTTTAATGTCTTTAAATATATAATATATAGACTTTTTTTTATTAACTTTTTCTAATTGAATGGCGACAACTGGGTAAACATAATGTATGTGACTATGTTTTCATTGTCCTGTACACATTTTGTAAGCATCGGTGTTCCTTGGGGTCAAGTATGTTTGTTTCAAGTATAAGACATTCGTGTAAGAGAAATCTACTTTTGGACAAACTTGCTTCTGGGGTTAAGATAAGAGAATCCTTTATTGTCATTGTACAAAGATCCATACAACAAGATTGGAGGTTTTCCAACATAATGTGCATTTTCAAGGACATACAAACAACAAATAAATATAGTTGTGGATGATATTGAGGTCACACACTGAGATGTCCCTCTGCCGTTTTGCCCTAACCTACCATAGCCTCGTGAGACCATCCTGATCTTGCGAGATTCTATTTCATTCAGTCAGGCACCCCTCAGTGCAAAAGCGTTTGTCACGCCTTCATAAAATGACTTGGCCAATCAGCAGTTAGCTGAAGTGTTTACCAAGATGACAACATCAGGGTACATCATGCGATCCTGCTTGAATCAGGTGTGTTGGAGCTGGGAGACATCTAAAACATGCAGGGCAGCGGCCCTCCAGGACCGGAGTTGAATAGCCCTGCCATATGTGATAGGTCTCTGCGCTTGGGTCCTTGGCCCGAAAAACTTTGAAGACTTCTGATTTAGGTATAAGAAACATTATTTTCAAACAGAAAAACGGTATTATAGTGGACACAAAATAAATAATATTATAGTAAATATATTATAATAATTTTCTGGAGGTTAAAATAACTGGGGTCAGGAGGGTTTTAAACACACTCGCACATGCTCACGCGTACACACACACACAAACAGCAGGTATCTAGAGCCCTCCTCTACATTACATCAGCCATGTGTGCATGGAATAGTGTTACTGGAGTTTGCACATGCATTGTAGGGCAGAGCAGTCAGATGCTGCCCGCTGCAACATGAGATGATACTGTGAAGCGCCCGTGATGTAATGGAAGCCAGTCTGTCTCCGGTGGTCAGGAGGCAGAGTGCCACACTGGGTGTCATTCTCCCTGCCTGGGTACAACTCACCTACCTCCCAGCAAAAACTGGATATAGGCCTTGGAAACCAAGCAGGTCAGGCCTAAAGTTATCCTTCTATAATGCTACTAAGGGCCTTCTAAGTGTACGCATAAGGTGAGTGTGTCTGTGCTCATATTTACTTACTATATAATATTGACATACTATTATGCGATTTATAAATGCTTAAGTCTTCATATATTTAAAAAATACATTTTGTTTGTTGAATTCTATTGGGTCATGTGCTGATCTGAAAGGATTTATGAACAATACATGTTTCTGGATATGGGCGAGTGAAAGAGCAGTGTGCTTTGACAGGAAATGTTTTTGATGTTGTAAGCCTCTTATCACCTCTGGTACAGGGCGTTGTTACATGTTTCTAGCTCACAGCAGCCCAAGTGAATGTTAGCATGCACACAGGACCCTGGTCACGACAGACTCAATGCAAGCTCACTAAATAACTTAACATGACAGAGACACTGTAGACAAACCTTTCAAAAACAGGATTCATGTCAGAGATCGAACACATGGCAGTTTGGCTATGAGTCGACCGCCCTACTGGACTTATGACTGGGTTTAGCAGGCTAACCCGGACATGCCACACAGAGGAGGGTCCAGGCTCCACAGAGCAGGACAGGACAGTAGGGGACAGGAGGCCGGGATGGAACGATTGGAGCAGTTTATTTCCACCCACAAAAGCCTGTGTATTAAGGAATGGTGGGCCTCATTGTCTCCCTCCGCTGTAGACAGCTCAGTCGACAGCTGCACAGGAAATTGCGCTGCCATCGCAGGAAATACAGTAGTGCTTCTGGGTTTCCTTGTTGGCCAGTGACTTAAAAGCTGTGTCTGCTTTTTATGTTGTTCACTTGGCTTTGGCATCCAGCTGATATAGATGCAGTTACTCAAAATCTATACTTTAGGCTATGTGTGACATTGTTATGTTCCGTTATATATCCCATATTTGAATGATCCTCTCTATGTGGGCATATGCTGAAATTAAACGGGATGGCCCCTATAACCTCACCCAATAACACCCATATCACTTTCCATGCTCTGTCACCCAACCATCGCTGCTCTCCAGTTCAGTATCATTTTTTTCGAGGAGCCATTGTGTGTTCGGGTATAAAACATTAAAGCTCTTGGTAACTTGAGAATTAGTGCGGTCCACCTGGCATTTGCAGTAATCTCCCTTGAACCTGATGCTGAAGCAACGTGATAGTGAACGTCATGCTTGCACTGTGCAACAAAAGTGACGTCGCTGAGCGGTTCGTTTGTGCGCGAACGTGCTGAAATCTGATCAGAGTCCACAGGTTTAAATGCTGAACTGACATTTTCTTAGTGACAGTGGTTTGACTATGTTTTTGTTGACAGATAAGACCTAGCTTTTAAGACCTATAGCCTACACAATAAGCTACACAATTAGAGGTCTCATATGTTTAACAATTATGTGTTTTATTCTACAAGGTTCTAAAACCTGCAAACCTTTGTGTGTCTGTGTGTAGTTAGCATGTTCTCCCTGTGTCTGCGTGGGATTCCTCCGGGTGCTCCGGTTTCCCCCACATCCAAAAAAAAAACGTGTCAGGTCCACTTTCTCCTGTCAGTGCCATTGAGACACTGGCATATATCTGGAGATGGTCCCTGGGCGCTGCACAGCAGATGCCCACTGCTCCCTTGAGGGATGTGCAGAGAACACATTTGTGACAATAAAAGCACCTTTGCACACAAAATCCTTCCTTTTAGTCAAAACCTCGCCCTCTGTTCATGACAGGCCTATCGCAAGGTCAAGTGTATAGCCTCACAGCTAAGTGCAAGTGCTCAAAGCTAAAGCTAAGTGCTACACAGCTCATTTTCAGGGAGAATTGCTGAGTTGCTACATGGTTGCTACCATAGAACCACAGGTTGTTAAGGAAAGTTGATTGCAAGAAGTCGTTTTAAATAATATTGTCATGTCACTGATGAGGTCAATATGTAATGAATAATTATTATTTGACTGGGCATCTCTGAGAAAATGTATTTTCTTAAATGTATTATCACATATTATTTTAATTTGTTAAAGTAATATAATAATAATAATAACACATTTTTGAATCAGGTATTTTTAAGCACAACACACTGCATTATGTAGCATTGAGAGGGATTTTTTTGTATTTTAGCTATGAAAAGGTTATACTAAAAGCAGAAATTGTTGCTTTTTGAAAAATATTGCTAGGGTAGTCTGAAAAATAGTTAAATTTAATAACAGTGTTTCCCAAGTCTATCCCAAACGACTTGATGTGGTGAAACACTGCCACCTTTTGCCCCGCTGACAAAACAACAGTATGTGGCAAGCATCCAGCACCTTAAAGTCATTGAAGTTAACTAACTAATTATAGAGAAGTATACACTTAATTTGGTCTGCATTCACATTCCACAAAAGCACGCAAAAACACAGAGCCACACGACTACGCCTGATTTATCAGATGGCTGCCTATGGGTGTGTGTGTGTGTGTGTGTGTGTGCGTGCGTGTATGTGTGGCAGGGGTGGGGAGTAGTCCAGTGGTTCACACATGAATATTCCGATCTCTCCCGTCGCCATATGATTCCTTTTATCAGGTAGGTATAGGCCTACAGCTGTCAGTAGCGGTGACACTCCCTTGTCAGGAATGACCTAGTAGTCTTACATCGTAAATCTCCATGACATCTCAATAACGCCTTCCCTTTGGTGGTTGACGGAACAACAAATACGAGAAATACTGTATCTCTGCTGGTTTCATGCTAGCAAGAGAGCAGCCTGTAAGAACCTCGTAGTTCCAAAATGTAATAGTCAATTAGACCTACGTTAGGCTATTATTTATTTAATCTGTATTGCCTCTTCGGGGCCATAGCAAACATACTGAATTCAATATTTTAACAAAACAAGATGGGAGTAGTGTGTTTTTATTTCCATCAATACGGAATCTGTTTTTCACTAGTATGTATTTGCACTAATGGGATAATAAACGCCCAGATCACCACCCTGTCGAACGCACCACCCTGTCCCCTGGGACACCTATAGGTCTACTGTAGTTACGACAACCTGTTAAAAATGATTGTCTGGAGACTTTGCAGCATGTAGACTGGTCACAAAGCTGGGCACAAAATGCTCGAGTGATTTTGTTTAATCAGAATATAGGACACTGGGTAATCGGTCAAACACTTCCACCAGCCTCTCAAAATGGCAAATGTCCGAGTCACACGCTGACTCACACAGACAACACGCCTCCATCTCTCCCTTGCGTCATAACTCCGGCGGTGTGGTAGTTTTCGTGAGCGGCAGGGTCGCCTTTGTACGCTGCTGTTCTCTGGAAGAGTGCGCAACGAACATATCACCCAGATGGACGTTGGGTTATTTAGATAAGTAGCTATGGTGTTTATCATCTTTGTAAGATTTAAAAACTAAGAGCTTTGCGCTATGGAGCGTATAGGAAACTATAGGCACCATTACGCGCCATGATCCAGGTATGTTGTTTTACGTTCCTTTACTTTTAATTAACTTCTTTCTAGTCATATGTAATTTATATTGTCAGTCTGCATATATTCTGATACATTACAATTCAATTTTCATTTAATTTTAAATTACTAAGTTATCTTTAAGAATAAAGATGTCTATAGGCCTTTTTAAAGTTAAGAGTGATTTGGAATGCTGCGCAACAATTGCATTCTTACCCCTGATCAGATTATAGAAAATGCTTATACTGTTTAAAGGGATTAAGCCTACTTGTTGAGAAGGAATGTTTCAATTTTGCCCCTAAACGGTGGTCTAACTTTGCATTTGCCACTTGAGCCGGCACCCAGTGTTGCACTTCTAATCTTGAAAGAGAGTGGGAGATTGACGGGACAATGCATGGATTCAACTAAATTTCGTATGAAAGCCTTATTGTAGTCCTAGATGCCAATTCTGACTCTGTATGGCTGCCTGACTGTAAAGGCAACCATGCTTAGCAGCCAATTACTCTAAATGTAAAACGAGCCAACTCACGCATGAGAAAATGTGAAAGATGACAATTGCTCGCTGGTGGTCACATTGGCTGTTTATATTCCCTCAAGGCCACAGGTAGCTCAGGAATCATTTGGGGTTTAACCCTTTCAAACGTCAAAACGTCAAACGTCAAAAAGGCAGATACATAACTATTCTGAACTGTCAAAATATGTCCGCAAAAAACTACAGTCAGAATTTGGGATGGATGTTGTAGGCGCGCTGTGTTCAACAGAGACACTTGTAGCTGCGGTACCATACCCCCATACTGTATGGGCAGGATTTTGAAAAACCGGAGGAAATGCCTATCCGTTAGTTATTTCGTCCAGGAAGCAGAGCCGTGATCTAAACTTGGAAAGTGAAGAACGGATATAAAGCAGGAACTCCAGACATTTCCCAGATATAATGCGCCCAAATGGCCTCATTGTTCTATTGACACTTTGAGGCCAGGGTGGGAAGTAACTGATTACATGTAATCAGTTACATGCAATTGATCAAATAAAATAAAATAAAATATATACAGTAGGCTAACTGTAATCCATTAGTTACTAGCTAAAATAGTGGAATCAGATTCAAGTAAATTAAAATGGATGATTACTTTCAAATGTAAAAGGGAAGTTTGCATATAATCGCCTGTTCTCTTCATTAATGTCAAACAAAAATAGAAATAAAGGCCATCTGATCCCCTGCGCAATATATAAACAGTAGATTTATAGTAGATAAATATATAGATTTGTCGCGCCAAAACGCAGTAAATGACTTTATATGGCATTTCAAAGAACAACGTTTAGGCGTGAAGTAATCTAAAAGTAACGGAAAGTAATCCGATAATGTTACTAAATGTAGGTAATGCAAACATTACGTTAATGGTTATGATTTTAATCTGGTAACTATATTACATTTAAAAAGCAACCATACCAGCCCTGTTATATATTTTTGGCCAATAAATTAACGCATTATAATCTAAAAACAAATGTGTATGTGAGCGTGTGTGTGTGTGCGTGTGTGCGTGTGCGTGTGTGTGTGTGTGTGTGTTAGATTAAATATGATCACTATGGAATATTTTTTGTATTTTAGTGGCAACAAACTCTAGGTTGTTCAATTGATTTTGAATACAGAGTGTATTTATCAATTACAGGTATAGGTTTTGACTGAAACAGTTGATTTTCAACAACTTATTTTGAATCTTGTCATACTTATATTAAAAGGCCCATGGCTGCCGAGTGAGTCCTCAGACAATGATGAGACATGTGAAACCTTGGAATATACTCATTTAAGAGCATGTCTGTCTTTTTCATTTATCACCATTTATTACCAGAGTAGGCATATTGATATGTATACAGCCTATATTGTTCGCTAGATTATCACATCCTATCACATCACAATGAGTATTATAAGAGCACCACCCGGTGTTGAATATGAGTATGACATGTATACATATTTTAGAGAGAGTAGGCTTGGCCTACTTACTATAGCATAAGCGGCAAAAACATATTTTTTATATTTATATGTATTGATTTTTTTTCTCAGGATGTGTGCATAGAAACAGGACAGACTTTGGCAGCACAGTCATGGAGTCAGAACTGAACTGCAGCTCCCACTGTGACTCCCAGCGCTGTCTCCTGCACCCAGGAGTCAACAGGCAGGAGGGCATAAACGTACTGCAGAGACTATGCACTCTCAACACGGTGAACACACACAGACATGCTGCCACTCACCACTGTTAGTCATGTTTAGAAAGATACATATGGTAGGGACTGTACACCTAGGCTAGACACATCTTATAAACAAGCTTGTTATTAACAATAGGGTGTAGTGGTGTTGCTGTATTTTTAAAAATATATTGTATTTTGTACTGTATACTATGCAGTTTGTCATCATTATCTTATTTTATTTCATTTTATTATTTACTTAAATGTGTGCTCACACGCGCAAGCATGCACACGCGCACACACACACACACACACACACACACACACACACACACACACACACACAAACACACACACAGCCTGCAGCCTGTACAAATATGCCTGCATATATTTTCATTTATTTTTACTAGTCTGGGGCTAGGGGCAAAATCACAAATTACTTTTGTTCCCCTAAAGAGTGGACAGTTAAAGGTATAGTCAGCTATTGCAAGCTAAATGTAAACTAATAAACATTTTGTTTATTGCGATCGTATCAACAAAGCCGCAGTACTACGCTTGCTTCACAATGCATTTAGATTTGATTTGATTGATTTGCTCTAAATTAGCAAGCATTCTCGAGAATGATTAAACCTGCCTTTAGGTATTTTGTCTACAGTGTTTATCAGCAATTTAATATAATCTTAGGACAATAATGTTGTCTCAGAAGTTTTATACACACAAATATACTGTATATATA
>JAODUK010024815.1:0-10050 GCA_027564635.1 Typhlichthys eigenmanni
GAGAGAGAGAGAGAGAGAGAGAGAGAGAGAGAGAGAGAGAGAGAGAGAGAGAGAGAGAGAGAGAGAGACTTAACTGTTTAACTGGTTATGGATGTTATTACAATAATTTATGAAGGAAATGCAAATACATGCAAATGCAAATCTTCTTAACAGATAGGAGAAAACCAACTGGAGATAAAGGATAGGAAAATGTGTGGCTTATGAAAAGAAGCTTTGGCCAGGTGAACTAATATTCTACCGGATAAAATAGTAATAAGTTAGTATTAACGTATTACTCCTTCAAAACGTAATCATATTAATTTACTTATTACTGGGTATAAAAAGTAATTAGTTATGTTACTAGTTACATTACTATATTACTTTCACAATCACTACCCTGCCTCGCCCTTTCAGAAAGATGACAACCTGTGTATCCGGCTTATTTTAGAATTGAATCCTCTTTATTGGAACAATAATGAACCTTAGGAGTCAACAATCAGCCAAAGTTAAAACATTGCAGCCTCTCAAACCAGATGATTGGACAGTTTACTGGAAAAAGTAATAATGTTACTAGTAACTAGTTACTGCCAAACACTGGCCATAATACAGATTTTTGCCAGATATTATGGAAAGTATATTGATCAACCAGCATGTGCCTTCTTAATAGCAGAATGCCACATGCATGTGAAACATTAATGTGCAGACACCACCTTATCACATGCACACTGTTATCTGATGTGTATAAACTCACTACTTCCATGTGTTTTATCATTTTGATTATTCGTCATGTCATCTGTCAAGCGGAAAGACACTGGACTTGTGGCTACAAGACCGGGAGAAATATTCCTTGTGTGCAAGAACCCTGAAATAAACTTTTGGAAGTTGATGAAGTACATAAAGTACAATGTGACGTGCATGTGGCAGAAAGCCAAGAATGCAGACATTCTGTAGGGACAGAAGTTCATGTTTGTATACTGTACCATTATAGCAAAGCTCTAGCAATTTTGCATACCTTCATGTCACAATTGCATCTTTCTTATCTTATTGTCTGTTTTATTGAAACTAAAGCAGAAACATACAGTGCAGGACTTCAGTTTTCATTGTATGTTTGTGTATGTTTGTGTGTGTTTGTTCCAATAGTTTAGCAAATTAATGCCGATGGAAATACTTTCCAACAAGGTCTATTGTGTGGCAGATTGTGAGTTTATCCTTTCACATCTGGCGATGTGCTTAGATGATGTAATCCATCCCCTTGTATATGTTAACTTTCAGCTCTGGTAAGATGGAATGTTTGACGGCACCAGTTTTCTGTCACTTTAAACCTAGGTTATTGTACTAAAGTAAAATTTAGACTGATATTGACATTGGACAGTTTAAAATGTTGACATATGTAACAACAGTGAAATGCCTAGCAGGCTCTCAGTGGAGGGAGATATGTCTGGGTTTACTGCTATAGCATCCTGATTTGAAGTCTTGAGAGAACATGAACAAGTAATCTGCTGTGTGTACATAGTACAGCATAATGTGCAGTGTCACGTGTGCCATGGTGCTGCACATTTGAAATGCGTTAATGTGTTTTGCTTAGTTTGGTCAGGGTGTGCTGAATCCAACTTGAGAGGATATCAAAACCACGTTTTCATAACCTCCCAAGGTTCAAATCCGACAGATCCACCTGGATAGCAAAGTTAAACAAATCGAGTTTTACTCATGATCCTGTTTAATTTTTTTATTTCATTTTTTCCAGCAAATAAAATATTGCAAAATTATTCCACAATAACTAAATTCAATATATGTCAGTAACATTTTTATATACTGTATAGTGTATTTTTGTCATAATAACGAAATAGCCTTTTTTCTATCAATGGATAGAGTACCTACTATTAAAATAATTCCTTACCAGCTTTAAAATATAGGTACATTACATTGTTAAGTCTACTTCTTAGTGAAATGTAACTGATTATAGTCATTATAATGCAAATGTGTGCAATGGGATTGGACGTTTATCAGATGGATGACTTTCTAGAATCCTAGCAGATCCATCACAGTGTTTATGCGCTAAGTGCGTGATGATACTGTAAATTATATGGTATGGCAAACAATAGTATATTTTGTGTTTCAAGGGTCTGTCATTTCTAGAGTATTGAAGAAAAATTCAAGAAATGAAAAGGTTGGGAAACTAAACAAAATGGGAAAGAAAAAAAATATATATATTTGAATTGTCATTACACTTTAATATTAGAGATATTGAAAATGTTAAAATACAACCATATTTCAACCATGAAGAGATTGCCCCTGTTTTGAACTTTGACCTTGAATCTAATGAAATGTTAAGGTCAGCTAAATGAAAGCTTAGATGCATAATATAGATTTGTTCAAGCCTTTTTTACTTTAACCTACAGTTTTGATACAACCATTAAATTTACTCTTCATGGATTTAGAAATGTGAATTAATCATCATGATATTAGTTATAAGGCAACAGAACTCTTGGTCAACAGGAAATTATGAGGGGGATATAACATTTTAAGCCACAACCTTCCAGAGTCTTGAAGCAGTCCTGGCTGTGGTTGCTTGTTTTTTAGGAAGCCTCATTGGAGACGGGGCCTGTTGAAGGCAATGCCTAGACATGTAATCAGCAAGCTACTTATTCTTTTCAACTTTCCTGGCCAGAGATTCCTGCCCCTCACAAGAGATTCAAAGCTTTGTTTGTGGAAACCAAGGTGAGCTGAGCAGAGCATGTCCTAACCAGAACAGTTTATTGAAATTATCCTCTACGATGCTACTTGGGCAAACTTGGGTCACTTATTAAAAAAAGCACTACAGTGTAAGGGATTATTATTCCATATTGATGGTTGAATCCCAACAGCTGTCAGTACTGTTCCAAAAGTGGGAATCGCAAGACGAGAGGGGGTCACATGATGATTTCCATAAAACTTTAAAAAGCAGTGATAAATATCTTTCAGCCATCACCAAGTCATCACCTGTAAATCTGCAGGTCCTACATACTGTAGCAACTCAAAACATTGTATGCTTCAACCACCTCCGGAGATACTGCAGTTGGGGTTGCAAGTTTTTGGCACCATCATTTTGGAGGTGGACGGCTGAAACCCTGTGCTAAATGATAAATAATAATGCAAATAATATGTTTTCTGACACCCCTCAGGCATTGGGTAAGAACAGCAAAGGGCTTAACCGTTTCTTGTGAATAGCTGTTTCAGGGACACAATTACAGGTTAGCTCAGTTGTCATTTACTGAATGACGTTATGTATATTTGTCCGTGACACTTGGCATTTTAAGTAAAGCAGAGACCCAGTGCTGCTGCATCTGAAATTCATCTTTATCTGGCTTTGGTATCATCTTGTTTCTTATGGTATTGTCAATGTAATTTAATGCATGTTCTCGGTGGGGAAAAAAAAGCTTCCCTAAACATGGATGGAAACTAATGCAATAGCTTGGAATGGAATGTCTTAATAAACAATTCATCAAGAGGACACTCAGTTTCAGAAGATATTCCCTCAAAAACAGTGTGTCCCTCACAGTATGGGCCTTTAATTTGGCCACGGGCATTCTCTCATGCTTTGGGAAATGGAGCAATCCAGTTGAAATGACTCATTGTTTCCACACGGCCATTTTCTAACCCTTTAACTCCTGGCTTCATCAGCTAGACCCCAAATCTAGTATGTATTGAGTTTTAGCAAGGGAACACCCATAAAATCCCCCTCCCCTCGTACTTCACATCTGCCAAATACATTACATCTGCAATTAACTGGGATGATTTTCCACATTGATGAGTCCTCATAGAGCAGTGTGGTGGGCTGTGAATTCAGCCTGAATCCGTGTTATCTCATTGTGGTGAGAACTCAAAAATGAGTTCCTTCAAAGACCTCTGGACTGTTTAAAACCAAAAGAGGACACCTTCTGCCGTCTAGCTGTCTAGTTTAAAATCGAGATCGAGGTTTTCACAACCAGCAGTAAGCATGCCTTTTTACTGTTGTTACGGTTAGACCGTGCTTTTCAGGCGTCTGTGGAAAAACATGGACTCTGCAGCGAATTAGCTGAGAGGAGGGGAAAATGTGAACATCCTCCATATCCTGCTCAGTCTTTGTGGTGATTCACACTCTGCAAACCACATTTCTCTACCAGTAAATTTCAAGCTCATTCAACGCCCTGCTTCTGCAGTTAAACTAACTCTTACGCCACATGGACGATGAGCATGTAACACACTATGAGATTAAGATAGTGTACAGGACAGGCAATTACTTATTTGACACATTACTATTTTTGCTCACATTGACCCAGATATATTAATGCGGTCCCAAGGCAGACATACTACAGGAACATTCTTGCTATAGACACAAGGAAATGTAAAAACTAAGCTTGTTTTTAGTGTCGTCAAATCATTTTAAGTTGAGGTGGGTGGGAAAGGTTGTATTTGTTATTAAAAAAATATAGATACACAACCGATGGGAAAAAGTTAAGCACGGGGTCATTTGACGTTAGCTAGGGCAAGACACGTTCAGGGTCAATCATGGTAGAGTCTGTACCAGAATGCTACAGTAACGACTGTCTGGAGCCTTACTTAATTAAGATAGGGTTACACATAATGAGGTAATTGCTATTAACATCTGATTATTTCAGTATAGCATCCAAGCCTTGGAAAACATTTGACTAGAGACAAATTCCATATTTTCTGATATGTTCTCATTTTGTCTTGTTACGGCAGGTTAACATTTATGCCATCGCTTTAAGTACATCCATCCAACATACCCGCAGCTCTGTTTTGATCCTGTTCCAAGAAAGAGGATTGGTGCAACTTACATGTATCTATTTTGGCTGACTTTGCAGAACCTATACTTTCTCATGCATTTAATTATTCAATATTGGATCTACTGTAAGATCAAATAATTGTGATAGTTGTGTGTTATATTATTGTGATTATATACTCAATGAATACTAATAATGTGCTGTCATAATTATTCTGTAACAGGATCTTCAGCAAAGAGAAAATGTGGTACAGAATGACTACAAGGCTTAAATACAGTGGCAGTTGTAACAAAGTTTAAGGGTGTGTATTAAATCTGTGCTAAATCAATGAGGTTGCTGTGTTTGACATTAGCTATAATGTGGTTACAGTAGAGTGTAACATATAGTTTGAAAGTAAATAGAATATGTTTAATAGTCCAATGTGTGCAACTTTAACAAACTTGTCCAGATGCCGTTGTCCCCACCCATCTGGCATTCCAAAGGGGTTAAAACAAAGTTGAGGAATTATTTGCTACAGCTTTTGTACCGAGTCTGGCTAACATCTGGTCAAGCCCAGAGCCTGCAGCATGAAACGCTGCATCTAGAGGTTTTCTTGAGACCAAACCTTAATGATATTCTGTTTTGTGTGTTATTATGTGTAAACCATGGGTTAATTAATTATGAGTGCTTAGTATCTTAAGCATGGTCCTTTAAAAAATGTCAAAGGGTACTGTAAAATATGCTTCCTTCAAATAATTAAAATTTTTTAGCAATGGCTTAATCTAGAGCTCCTGAACAAAAAATAATAATTAATTGTATGCCTACATAGCTATCACAGTAGTGTTTGTTTTGAACTACATTGTCATTGGAACTTGTATGATCTTGCATGATCTGGAATGGTCACAAGATGTAGCCTTTCTGTGAAAAATATATGTTTCATAGTTCAGTTGTGTATTGAGATTTTGTGTTCAAGGTGTTAGCTTCCCCTTCTTGATTCACCAGCCTGGTTTACCTGGTCATATAAGCTCAGGGCTGCCACCTACTGTTTATGATAGGAACAGGTAAATATTTCAGAACTTCACCATCTCGACAGACATACTCAGATTATAGATGCATACAGCAGGTATTAAATATTATTATACAACACAATTAACAGAAAGGCCAGAAACACATATAGTTATAGCTTACTTTGACTTTTGGAAATGCATTTCATTAGAGGTTCAAATCCGCAATGAGTTACAGAACAATTACAAGTAGCCTATTTTTAGGTAAATTATGTGAGTTGAACGGCCCAATTTGGCAGCAGGTTTTCTCCTTTGAACATTGTGCTTTTGAGACATTCCTTCTGCAGGATATTAGCTCATGTCTAACGGCAGGAGGCTTTACTTTAACCATGGGTCATCTTTTCCACAAACATTTTTTTGCCTGATTTAGACCCACATATAATGGAAACGTGTTTAACATTAGTCAGTGTAGCCTACTGCCTTGAACTCTACAGTACTGGTTTATAATAGAGGACAATACTGTGTGATAGATTTGAATACACATTATTTTTTAATTACATTTAGTATTTGCATTTTCCCAGTTGATATGGTTTGCTGGATTACTTATCTTTTTGTAGAGCTGAGCATTTATTGTTTTAACAAAACGGCGTGGTTGCTATAAAACAGAGGACTATCTTTTTATTATAAGCACATTTCCATATGTAGTGTCTGGGCATGATGCATGAATATCTCACAGTTTATTACATTTCCATTTTGGCAAGGTATAATCTGTCATTATTATGTTATCAGTCAGAATGTTCCCAGTTTAGCCACCTATAAATGCATATTTCAGACTCAGTAATATACATAATGAATATGATATGTTTTATATTAAATATATGTTTTAAAACATGTGCACTCGTCAGGTTTATATTAAAATAGTACAGTATAACATGAGGTATTTTATTATACATTTGTATCAATACCAATTGCCCACCACTAGGTGTCAGTATACTGTTCAATAACTTTAACTTCTTATTGTATCATTTAAGTAAATTCAAAAACAAAATCTATAGAAGTCCAGTTGAGTACTACAGTTTATAGTATAGTGATAGCTTTTCAAATACATCAGTGTACCTTGTAACTCCCTTAACTACTTCAGTTTAACTGCTCAGCTAAATCCATTTCAGTTTGGACCAGCATGGCTAATTCACCCACGCCAACACGTACACATGACAGAACTGCCAACAACCATGGCATGCTAGGCTTGTGGAGGTCGTTAGTGAGATGCCTGCAGCCATGTAGGGGATATTAGCGATCTGTTAAAAATGCAAACGAATGAATGTGTGTGCGGGCATTCAAACCTTAGAGCCTTATAAGGCATATAGTCAGCCATCAGCTGCAGTAAATTACATGCTTTAACTAATGCAATGCTTTATTTGGTGAATTTTGTGTGGAATAACAAACAGGGAATGTGCTGAGTTTAAAAAAGGGGATTAAAAGGGTGTTTATTCACAAAAAGTTGATCTTGGTCAAAAAGATCTTACTGTGAACTGTAACCTTGCAGGAGATGACCAGACAGGCTGCACGGTGGAGGGCCGTGTGTACACCAACACGGACTATTGGAAGTCAGAGCCTTGTCGAATCTGTGTATGTGACAATGGCCTGGTGCTGTGCGATGAGATCCAGTGTGACGAGGTGAGGAGCGACTGTGAAAAGATTACCATCCCAGAGGGCGAATGCTGCCCCGTCTGCCAGAGTGATGCTGGGAGCAGTGGAAACAACAGACCCGGTAAGCAATCAAAGCAACACTTGGGGGTGCTGTGCTTTTATATGAAAATACCAGTTTAGCAGCCATTTTGACATTTTGATGTTGGTATTTGTATTAAGTTAACTTTTTTTGTCAATTTGTCAAATTGTCAACATGGAACCTCACTGTAAGTTTCAGGAGGCTATTAAAGGTGGTGTCAGCGATGTTGGAGGGAGTTTCTTATATTTGAACTAAATCTAAACATAAACACTTCACATTCAGACTGCTCCCTTAGAAGTTCTGCCGCGCCTTATTGAACATGCACTGCCCAGTGTGGTGCAGTCTGCACCACTTTGTGTTCCCTTGTTTATAGAACATGGGCTGTGATTCGTTTTACAGCATACACAGCGAACGGACAGATAGTGGTCTCTGAGGACATATTTGCTGATTTTTACAAAAAGTGTATTAGCAAAATGTACAATTTTGACTTCACCTTCAGGTAACTTACTGCTTGCGCTTAAAATGTAGTTACAGTTTAATAGATAAAACTTCAAAACCCTGACAAATCTCCATTAAGAAGACCCACACACTCGACAATTATTCACATTTATGTGTGTTTTCTTTAGACAAAGACAGATTGATAGCTCACACTAGCTGCAGTAGATTACAGTACTTCCTGTTTACAACTTCCTAAATTCTGGCACATATATGTGCAGAGAGTATCTGCTGCATCTGCTGATGCCAAAGACAGGTAAACCTTCTTCCTGTCTAGCCTGTAAAGAGTGAAAATCTTTAAGTCGCTGACCACACACTCTATAAGTGGAGTTAATGAGGCTGATAAATGTTTATCCTTGGTATAGGCATCTCTCTTACTGCAATATTGTTTCAGCCCTGTTAGGGTGGGACAACGTTCTGTTTTGATGATTTAATTTGCTTAAATTCGTCCTCAGCCCAATGAGTTTAAACATGTAAGGGTTTCCAGGGGCTTTATGATGTAATAATTAAAAATGTTACTAATACTCTCTACACAAGAAAAAAGTCGTAGGTACTGTAGAATCTGTAAATATGGCCCATAGAAAGCATTATTTTTGACAAAAGACCATTAAATACAGGCTGTTCGGTGAGTTTCTACATTTAAAATTATATTTATTAATTATAATGGTATAAGTCTTAAGTAAAACAGAATACATTACAGTAGGCCTATATGATACTGGTCTTATTAAAAGCACTATAGTGCAGTTTTTTTCTATTGTGTATTATTTAGTGTAAGGGAAAAATATGTTTTGGAATGAGAAAATGTGAAGTATGCATTATAAGGTGTTACATCATCTGGTCTGGTTTGATTTTAACATTAACATGTGAGACATACAGTATCAGAGAGAAATTAATGTACTGTAGGCTACATTATCTTTTGACTGTAAATAAAGCTAAAGCTCTTTGTATTTACTGTAGACCACAATTTGTCTTATAGTTCTTTGTGGTCGACCTATAGTGTGAATTTATTCAGCAGTGGATTTATATTTTTCTTCTGCCATGTATTAACAATAACATATTGTGAAGTAGGAATAATTAGGTATTCACTTGTGAAATTATCCAATGTTAACTTCTGATTTTCTTCATTCAGATGGTGGCAGGGTCTACAAGGTAAGCTTGTCTGCTGCTTTTCGTTCTTACCCTTTTCTTACTTTTATAATTTATATTAAAGCTCTACTCTCAAATTATATTTCTGTTATTATTGTGTTGTTGTAGGGCCAAAAAGGAGAGCCTGGAGATGTCCCACTTGTACGTACAGTGATACATTTATATCAGCTTCTTGTGCAGGGTTAAAATTGGATGATATAAATAAAAAAATAATCTGTTTAATTTATGAAAATACATGTATACTGTAGGTCACTGGAATAAGAGGCCGTCCTGGTGCTATGGTGAGTTTGGTGTTAATTTGTATACATCTGTTTATGGATGCTTCTAAATAATATTTATTAGAAGTGTGATTTATTTGTGTTTTTATTCCATGCTGTACAGTGTGTGTGACATTGTATTAATAGTAAAGACCTGCTCATTTGTGGTGTAAATGTTAAAACCCCAATAATTGACACTAGATGGCATAAGAGCACCTATTGCAAAACTTTACCTGCAGAGTATCCTGAGCATCTGACCAATGACTGAATGGCCGACGACTACTTTATATAAATGCAACAGTAACATATCCATAGTGAAAATGTATGTTCGGTTTTGTATTTTGTCACTTATGCTTCATTTTTTCTCCACACTTTCTACAGGGTCCTCCTGGTTCATCAGGCCCAAGGGGAGAACACGGTCACAAAGGAAGGCCTGTATGTCCCCCACACAATGTCACAGGATTAACCAATGTTTAGCCCTAGATCAACACTGTGACCTTTTACATTAGCCTTAAGGTCATTCATTTATAGATCTTTATACAAATACTTTGGTTCAGCTACAAAATGTTTGCAACTAAGCATGTGAGGACTTGTGGTATTCACAACATGTTTTATATATAGTATTTATTTATTTATTTATTCATTCATTCAGTTATTTATTCAGACTTCATCTTCCCCCGTGTCCATGAATTAGTGAA
>JAODUK010024825.1:0-24435 GCA_027564635.1 Typhlichthys eigenmanni
TGTTGCTTTATTTATCCAATTTCCACCACCATGTAAACAGTGGGCCGGTCTTGGGCCTGAAACTCCCGGGCTGAAAATTGGCTCCACTCCGGCCCTGGTACCTGCTAATTTAGACATTGTAATATGTGCATAAGACTTTAAAATTATAATGTAGAATTCCAGTCTGTGATAATGATGGAGTAGGTCTAATGTGCATTACAGTACACACCTTGTGATTATATAATCAAAGTTATCACACTGTTGCTGATATAGATTTGACATATGCCATAAAAAAAGAACAACACATTTTACCAAATGGCAGTCTTGGAATCATTTCAAATCTTTAATACAATCTAAAGGATAAATAGAAGTCAAAGAATGCTAAGACATTATAATGTAAGCAACCACTGATATATTGTGTGTCTGTAAAGGAAGTCTGGGATGGGGGCACCTTGACCAAACTCATCACCCAACGCAAGCATTATAAATCACTGAGCCAAGCTCTTGTGTGTCTGTCACTTTCACGTTTATTTCTCAGACATCGTTCAAATGGAAAAGGACATTGGCAGTGGCTTATTCGATTTACAGGGTAGTCTGCTATTAGGTAAAGAGACATGTCTTACATATTCAGGCAAAAGGACATACTGCTAATCTTTCTAATGCCACTCATATCAAGAAGAAGCCGTCATGGATCATTGTTACAAGGTCTTGGCGTAGCTACAGTATTATAAGTGTTCTCTGTGCTGCAATGCAAAGATGAGTTTAAATTGAGGCAATGCTTTTTGGATCATTGTATACATTATGCTTTACTATTACAACATATGGGAACGTTCTCTGCAAATAAAAAGCATTCAGACCTTTGAAGAAATCTGAGCTATGCCAAGCAAGCCCTTGTATATATGGTCCATGACAGTTTCTTATTGAGTAGCATTAGATAGATGAGTAGCATGTACTTTTGCCTAAATATGTAAGACATGTAAGACAAGAGTAGACTACTCTGGAAATACAATAGCCACCGCCAATTTCCTTTTCCATTTCAATGATGTCTGAGAAATAAATATGAAAGTGACAGACAATCTGTTGTCTTAGTTTGCACTTAATATTAATTAAATCGTTATTAGCAGTGCCTATTTTCAGTAACATTAATAATGACAGTGTAGATAATAAAATTCATTGATTTCTGTGTTTTGAATAAGACTAGTGAACTTCAATATAGTCATATTACAGAAAAGTGTATTTCATGGGAAATTATGGCCTTGTCAATGTGGGTGGACACTTAAAAAACAAGATACCCACCTAAATACGGATTCACTCCATATTGTGTGACAATTAACACGTGACAAATAACAAAAGTTGTCTTTCTTGTTCAGTTAGGATCTTAGATCTTTTAAATATGATTAAGCACTTTGCTTGTATTTAAATAAACATTATATGTATGATATTGTAAGAAAAACAATATTGACAGTAGCTGTATTTGACAAAAAAGTATTAATTAGTAACTCATCATATTTCCTGGTAAACAGTGTTCAATGGTTTGCAAAAAAATTAAATAAATAAATAAAATAAATAAACTTGTAATCAATAGCATATCACATTATTACCTTAAAGATTGTGTAAAGCAGACATACATTTGTGTTTTGACTTTGTCACACCACAGAAAAAGGTAATATTAACCACCCAGCCAAAAAATCTCTGTTTTTGCTTTACATGATCTTTAGAAATTACTCTAGTACCCATGCAATGGTAAATGTTCATGCTGTTCTCAATCAAGGGGATATAAACTACTTCTATTATATAAACAATCATATTACAGAAATATTTGTATGTTCAAATTCTAATTATATTCCTCAGGGAAAATAGTAAATCTGAATATACAGTCCATTATGTACGTATGTAATGTCATTATAATGCCAGACGTATATTAGTCTGTCACTATATTATAATGCTGCAGTTACAAATGTGACTAATACAATATGGAATAACAAATTGGGGGAGAAGACTGCTAATGGTATTTCCTGAATTTCCATTCATCCCAGTTAAGTTAATAAGTGATTTGAGCCTTTGGTAATAAGGTTCATGATAGGTCTATTTGAGGTCTAAGATTTCTTAATATGTTTAAACGCTGATTTGAATTGTCCACCATCTACATTCCTATCTCAATAAATATTTGTGCATAAGCAACTATGTGCCTCTCTTTGAAGAGCTGTGTGTTTGTAAATGCAAATTGACCATGAGAAGTGTTTCATTTAAATGTCCTCTAGTCAGGAAAGACAAATATGCAGTACTCTGTTACAGAACACCTTGACTAATGTCAACTGTCAAATATAAGGTGATTATTTGTCCTTTGTAACATACTGTATGCCTATTTATATAGATAAATAGTACTTTCCAAAGATAGCATAAAATATCTGCAATTTTTTTTTTGTTTGAAGACAGCTTGCTCGTTAAAACAAATAAGAAGTAGGGCATCTATTACTTAAATTAATGTATTAGTCCATTACGTAAAATTATGCTTTGTGAAATTGCGTTATCGATCGATCGGTCACAACAGACTGCATCAAAAGCCAATGTAAACTTTGCTTTTGTTGAACCAACTTGGAAATGTAACATCGCTTGGCTAGTCTCTACTGAATGCTTGTGGAGAAGATGAATGTACGCTATTTATATTCACAGCGCACTCATTGCATGGCATAGTAACTCATCACCTCAGAGAGTTAGCCTTTGCCTTTGAGAAGCCTCTGTCTGGTCTTTCCCGTCCTGGAGACTTGATTAATAACATGAGGGACTAAAGTTTGTCTAGTGAACATGTGGTCCCTGCAGCAGGTACAGGATTAGTTATGATCTATGATCCTAGGATCTAAGCCAGTTTACCTAATGCGACTGAACAAGATATACTGTAAAGAACTAAACAAATTAATGTTGTGTGTGCGCCTGTGTGCTTATTATCTGGGTGTACTGTTGTATATTGGTTCTCAGGCTTATTTAGTCAGATTTTGTTATTTAGTAGCCCCAGAGTAAGCTACTAAAAGCAGGAAAATGTAAAAATTATAGTACTGCGATATTTGTCCGCAAGTGGAAAGATCTTTGTCAATTTCTATCATGTACTGTAATGCAATTTCAACATAAAATAAATATGTAAACTCACTAAAACGTGTATCTGCAGCCAAACATCCAGAACACCCTAATTGCAGAACATTTAAGGACAGGGAGCTTTCTTTTGGTCTGCAGCAGGTCCAATATTTCTTGATCAACAGTGTTGATTCATTAAGCCCATTTCAGTCTAGATGCTGTATGTTAATATATTTAAAAGCCCCACAGTCTTTCCTATTTCCATCTGTCATATAGGAGTTTTCTCTCTTTCCATTTCAGTTGGTACTGCAATGTTTTCAATCTGTCCTTGATTGTCCTTGATTAGCTACCATATCTGACGGGGAAAGGGAGGATATTGTAGGTCAGAGGTGATTGCTTACTATCCAGTCTCTTCAGACAACACAACTTACTATGCTAACGTCACAGCCTTTAACTTAAACTATACAAGGGGGATCTTTACAATCCTTCCAAATGTCAAGATCACTAATAGTGTTTGTTTGAGATATCACATCCTATACTGTGATGACAAAACGGGCATTCACAAGATCTGGTATGTCACGGATGGTGACTTCTGCAGCCCTGGTGTAGACAGCTGATGGATCACTTTGAGGATAAGACACAGCCGAGGGGATATGCTATCCGCTGGTAATGCACGCGTCGCCTCAGCCTTGATTGATCTACCTGGCTGTGACAGACTGATATCAGAGGCTTGCCTCTCCTTCCCACAGCAACACACTGTCTGTTCTGATTGCACAGAAGAAGAACTAAGAGAACCCATTCCCGGGCCTGCCGCCCTCCGCTGACTCTTGGACAGATTCCTGTTAACGTTCTCCATCACATTCCCAATTCCCGCCTGTTGTCTGAACACTCTCTAGGTGGAAGTCTCCATCTCTAAATCTGTCAGGGAATTCAGAGGTGACAGTGACTTGCGCACAATGAATCTGCCACTCGAGACAATACTCGGCAGACGGGAGAAAATCAAACTGCACATACCCAATTGCAAAGAGAGATAGGAGCATTATTTACTTCACAGTGCAGCGGGAGTCTGACTGAAGTCTGGGGAGGTATCGTCACAGTGGAAGGAATGTAGAGCGTACGCGGCGGCGAGGGAGCGACGGTGAGAGACAGACTGACAGGCTGGGGAGAACATGTGACCACGCGCAAAGTGATTTCACGTGACAGCGGCCACTCGAGAGTGAATTATTCAGAAGGGCTTTCCTTATGCATGCACACTAAATGACATCATATTCAAAATAACAAATACACCCATAAAATGTCTGACGGCTCAACACAGGGATGTGTTATAAGACAAACCAAGGTTGTATACAGCACCAGTGATAAACAGCCGCCACCTGTCATTCTTAAATATTGCTGGGCTTTCTTTTCAGGCATAAATCAGCTCATGTCTATTGTAATCGTGCCTACTTCTTAACACTTCCTGCCAACACTCTCTCACTTTCTCTCGGTAAATATAATGTGCTGGTGCTGAAGTCAAATAAATCTCCCAGCTTGTATATCGCAATATATATGTCACTGCAGGAGGCAAACATATATACATACATGGCCAAGCATACAGTACATACATGGCCAAACAGACATAGATAAATAGAACAGTGGCCCTGTAACAGTACATTCAGAGAGGCTAATGCAGTGTCAGGAGGGGAGCAACCTGATCAGCTGTAAAGGAAAATTCAGACACTGTCACCTGAACTGCCACTATGTAGTGGAGCTCAACAGGTCATCGCTAGCACTGGTTGCAGTGCCAGCGCTGGGCCTTAGGCTCAGCCCCAACATGGAGTTGGCCTGCATTCCCCGTAGGCCACTCTGGCTCGGATTACCCAGGCCTATGTGCTGCAGAACTGTGTCACTCTAAATTATGGATGGTCTTTGTTCATCCTTAACCCAAGAGCAGTGGGGACAGCGCTGGATCATGTTTACACCCATCTCTGCATTTAAACATTCATGCATCTGATTGGTGGTAAAGAAGACTTATGCACACGGTACCTAGACACTAAGGGTAATAGTCCAATTACAGCAGAGTTCTATCTGATACGTTCCCTTGGCAGTTGTTTGTGTCTGTTCAAGGGCTTTATTTTCACTTCTTTATTTTACCGTCCAGTCGGCAATCTGTGCTTTCACCCTGTGCTTTCACTAGCAGATCATAGATACATGTCAAACTCACATAATTAGAATTAGCAGATGCTTTGGTACCCTTACAGTCATCTACTCACTTACATTGAGTACAATTACAAGTATGAAGGAAGTAAGTAGGGGTTAGGTGTCTTTCTCAGGACTCGGGGCTCAAGCACATGACACGGAGTCAACCACCCTCATCACTAAGGCTATATCCCATGTGTGCTGCACATTAAAAACATGTCATGTGACTTCATCCCCAATCCCTAAATATGATCATAATAATATCCATAAGTATCCTCTGACCGACTGAGTAATCAAAGTTATGCAAACACGTTTGTGAGCTGGAGGCTCAGCGTCGCAAGGGAAATCAGCATGTGAAAAATGAAATGAGAATTGCGTGCACTATGTTCACTGTGGCTGTTACATTATGCAGGCTGGGGAATAGAGACACCTCAAGATGAATTCAGATGTATCACCAGAATATATTTTTGGCACCTGTTATTGGGTGATGATTGCTTTTTAGGTTTTCCGCTGTGAAAGGCAATGCCATGCGTAGCAGTTAATGTGTTGTACAGTTTAAACAATGACTCAGTTCTAGATTAATTTGACAGCCAGCGTATTTACCTGGCGATGCTTGATATAGTTTATAAATACTTCCAGGATCGTTTTAGCAATATGGTTGTTGTTTCCCCCACACACCAATGTACATGTTACCTTATATTTTGGTTTGTATATTAGAGGGGGTTTATTGGGGATATTATAGGTAGGGTTTTTTGAGTATCTTGTCACTTGATACGGCAACCCCGTGGACTACCCACAAATAGCTAAAATAACATTCCCAAATGGAGGAGCTTATGATCGCAAACTATTTAGCTAATTAGATTCCATCTGTTTGCTGACCCAATGCATAATTACAGCAGTCATTATGTTAATTTGTCCTGCCAATATGATACCTGTGTGAACCAGACACGTCCGTGCGTCCAACTACCTGTTAGTGCTCCTTGGTACTTTATACTGGCAGGCATGAGCGTGACTCAGGCTCTTGTGCTGCTCTGTGGAAGCCCTCGTCCTCTCTCTCCAGGATTTCATGAATGGTCACACAAGGACACACGCACACACACACCAATATCTATTTTGATTTTAGACTCGTGAGGCTTTGCTGTGCATGTGCACAAAACACCACTAATGCATGTTAAATACTAGAAATGAGATTGACACATTTGACACACAAAAAAGCCAGACATAAAATGTTACTTGATACATGACACTCTAGTATGCATACGAGAGTATGAGTATAAACATTGCCAATAAGCACACACACTACACAGTAGCGGACAGGAAATTACAGTAATCTGTAGGTCACATCAGTCTGTCAAAGCTTGTCTGTATGGTTCAAACCTAGTCTACATTCTACAGTAATTCCACATGAGCCCATGAGCTATAGGGGGTGCAAGTGGTGAGGTTGCACCGGGGTCTGTGATGGTTTGGGGCCCAGTCATGGGCCTCTAACATTTTACTTCTAATTGTTTTTTACAGTTTGTGTTTCTATTACACCGCGATCACAAACCAGCATATTTATAGCAACAAAGACTTCACATGCATTTATACTGGTATAGCGATATTTCATAATTCTACCCCAATATGGTGCCTTAACTTAGTTGTCCAGTAAGTAAGTATAGTATAGGATATAAATTAGGCTACATTTCTTTGGAAAGTAATACATTTTCTTTCATCTCATTTTATTTGCAGTAATAGCGATTCTATTTTTTATTATTCAGATGACACAATACTTATGGGGAATCTTCCAGGAGTGTGCAAAGTCCTTATAGGCTTAATATAGTGTCTTAGGCCGCAAATCCTCTTTAGACTCTAGCTAGCCAACATAAATTAGCTTGGAATAATTGTCTGCTTATAGCCTATAGTCAAATACGTATATGGGTCGTCGTGCTCGTGTGTTGTTCGTAGTGCTGAAGGTTGCATAGCGATATTACTGATTAATTACTTGATTAATCGTGTGTTTACAGTATATCTTAGCCTATTCATTTGGCACTGATATTTTTTAATATAGAAATTAGTATTACTCGACTGGAGCCAAGGTAAATGAAGGTGCATGAGAGATTACATAGGCTAATGTTAGTGTGTATATGTTTTACGTTTAGGTTTGCTGATGTTAGGTGATGGAAGGGCCCTTGCACCAGGGCCTGGCGTCATTATGCTACGCCATTGCATGAGCCTAACACATTTCAGATTAGTGGAGCAATAGTTTTGTCCTCATTCACATTTATATAATGGGAGCACATGGGAAAGATGCATTGTGATGTATTCCTGTTGCAAAAAGGTTTTGTTGTTTAATCAAGAATTCATTATTTTTGTCCCAGGCACCTCTGGCAATGAGGAATGGGAACCTAACAATATGTGTGTGTGTGTGTGTGTGTGCGTGTGTGTGCGTGTGTGTGTTTGGAAGGGAAAAGATTTACAGTAAAATCATTTTTTTGTGTTATGTCTCCCAGGTCGTGAAGTAGCTTGGCGCTCACTGATGAGAATGTAAGTGTTGTATATGAGGTGAGGGCCACATTACAAACTGCATTTAGGAGTGCAATATGTGGATCCAGTTGGCAGGCACACACAAGTCTGGCCAGGCCATAGGCTTTCTCACTATCATCGACGTCTACTTGGCCATCTTCGATGCAATTCATTATGCCCTACAGCAGACAGCACAGGGAACCTGTGATGTATGAATTTGCACCCTCTAACTCGTAGGAATAAGGTGTTCTTGCCAGTTTCATCAAAATCCTATTCTCTTGGCCCCAAACCTGACTAATTTCAGAGCAAATGGTGGAGGAATGTGTGTTTGTGTGTGTGTGTGTGTGTGTGTATGCGTGCGTATTCGGGGGGGTTAATTGTTCGTACTTTGCAACAATGAGAGACAACATTTGCAGCATTTCCGTTGAAGCACTGCAGGCGAAAGCACTGCCATTACAACCATTCAGTTAGACAGAATAGTTTGATTAAAAGGTCATCACCATGTACTCATTCTGCTTCCCGTTTACCTCCTTTCTCTCCTTTACATCTTATCAGGGATGTGTACGCTAATCCTTTCACCTCGTGGGGAAATAAGATGTCCATGGCATGTTCCTAAGAGAACACCATTTACCAGTTTGAATGACTTTGCAGTGATAGAGCCACAGTGTAGGAGCATTATTTAGTTATTTGTATTTTGTGTAATACTAATTCTTTCTTTGTGTGAGTGTGTGCGGATGGTGGTGCAGGAGAAGTGGGCGTGGCCTACAGGAAAGATTATAACAGAAGGCCACGGCACCCGGAGTGGTTGCTGACTGGGAGCAGACTGTTTTTTGACCTTGTTTTCTAAGCAGATTCCTTTGTGTTAGGTTGTGCCCAGTCATTTATTTGAGGACCTTTTCTATACGTTATTTTATTTATTATTATTTCTGTATTAGTTGACAATCATTAAATCATTAAACGATTCTTTATTCAAAATCAAACCTGGACAAGTGAATGCTTTTAGACAGGAGTCATAAATCCCCCAGTCACCTAACATTAAGAAGTGGTTAAAAGAAGGGAAGAGGCCACTACGCACATACTCCTTATCTATCTGAACTGTTCACCTCTTATTTATTCATCAGTTGCATTAAGCATGTGTTTAAAAGCAGCATATATGGGATAATAGCATGTATTTAAAACATGCTATGTATCGTTTTTATTGTTTAAAACAAAGACGTCTATACAGTAGATGTTGACTGAAATGAGCATTGCTTAGGAGCTAGCTCCCTGTCTCGTAACACCACTATGTACCTCAAATGGCAGGGTGAGTCACTGTCTGCCGTCAGTCCAACAAAAGAAGAAGAAGAACAAGAAGAATAACATGAACAAGAACATGAACAAGAACAAGATCAAGATCAAGAAGAACAACAATAAGGAAGAAGAAGGACAAGAAGAACCAGCAGCAGCAGTAGCAGCACTGCCCTGAGGGCTTTTTCTTGCCTGTCAACCATAACGTGTCCCTCTGATAGTTGTTATGTAGTTTGTACTGCTAGAAAAGTCCATCTAAACTATCTCTGAATGTATTTTCCCAAAAACCTGGAAGTGAAATATTAATTATGTCATCTTGTAAGGCATTTAAACATATTTATTTTCAGCAAATCTGTTAAGTATACAAAACTTGTTTTAGTTAAATGTATTCATGTACGATGGTATACAGTACAATATCTCTCATTCCAAAGCGTATGGTCTTCTGAGACTTGTTGCTTTCCAACCTTGGATACAGCAAGTAAATTAATTAAGTTTGATGCTCAATTTGCAGAGTTTCTTCTGGACTGGGCAACTGAAGCAACTAAGTACAAATCATACTGAAAAAAAGATTACTGAAATAAATATTGTTTGGCTTTGGCATATCTTTTTGGTTAATATTTTTTCTAAACCAGCCACGTTACTATTGTATATACCGGTAATATAATTTTATATGTGTTATGTTGACCCTCTCTCTCTCTCTCTCTCTCTTATCGTATTTTACTATCATATCATAATTTACTTGAACATGGCCTAACTAACATAATTATTTGGCATTTAGCCGATGACTGTAAAGTTAGTTTGTGTGTGAACTCAGTACATAGGGCTGAGTAAACCATGTTCCTGTGTGAGTAAACCATGTCCCCATGTTCTCTAGGAAAATGCTAAAGATGGACTAGGGATGCCCCAATGCTGCCCCCTAATTGTCTGAAGCAGGTGGCCAAATTCTACACATGGCTCCTTTAATGCTCATGGTGAATTGGCTGAAATCTGAGCTTGATTTATCTTTACTGCTCCCATTTGTACTTTGTCATGTTCTCAATGACAGTTTCAATAATATTATAAAAGCTGACCTTCTTGAAATATTTGTATATGACTCTAGACTCATGGAAATTAATAAATAGCAAACATGAGTCTCAAAGGAATCTGCAGACTGGAGTTAATACACCCATTTTTTTCCCTCCACTCTAGTAATGTAAAATATGACTTGGATTGCTGTGGCATTTCCACCTACATGTAAAATTTCACTAATTAACACTGGTTTTATGTCGAGTAAAATTGTCTAAACTTAAGGAGATTAAAAACAAATATGATGATTCCCTTTCTCTTATGTTATGTTTTTTATGTTCTATACAATCACATGCAAAGACTGGCAGAGCATGTTGCTCAGACACACACACACGTACAACTCCAATACCTAGATCCTGTCTAAAGGCCAAGCCCCCTCCCCAAGTGGTCCTTGCGATGCAAGCAACAGTGGAAGGGTTGACCTTCCGGCTCGAAGGACCAAATATTGTAAGGTCTAAATTCTATCCAAAGGGTTATAAAGCCTTTAGTTCCCTAATTAGCAGTTAGAGAGAGAATAACAAAAAATAAAAATAATTCACTATAAAGCAGTCAAGTCGATCAAGAACAAATTCCTATACTCCTCGGTTGCATTATAATCAGTTCCTCCCACAGTCACTCCTGGAAAATTATTGTTATTATTTAGTATTACGTATAGGGTCAGACCTTCTTATATCTAGGCCTCCTGCTGCTGTCACTTGAATACTGTACGTTAGCAGCACATTCATGCCATAAACCTTCACTAGACCCATTTGTCTCACACACACACACACGCACACACGCACACACACGCACACACGAGCACACATGCACACACATGCACACACACACACACACACATCTAGTCTTAGCTAAAAGCATATGTTAAAGGTTAATTAAGTAAGCTAGTCCATAAAGAATATGTTTAAGGCATTAAAGAATCATCAATATGAATATTAATAAACATGGAATAACACATTTTTAGATAATAATATATGTATTCACTATAATTTAAGAATTACATAATAATATTGAAAGGAAACCACAAAAGGATAATATGTAGAACACCACATTAATATTGGTACTTAAAAATCCCCTTCAGTTGACAATGTAATAATGATAATAATGCAACGGTAAAGTATGGTACAAAACAACAAGGAATGGAGTGTATACACACACAAACACACACACACACGGTGATGTTGGACTACAGTGAACACCAAATAGCAATTATTATAGGCTTCAACTGTAAATAACTCCACACAGGTTGGTGTGTCACACTTAGTGAAACATGTAGCTATGGAAACAAAGAAATCCAAACCTAACGTGAAATACCACTGCGTGCAACGCGACTGTCAGATTGTTTTTCTTATTACATTGCAACGTGCCGCTTGTTGAGAAGGCACTTTGTGTCGGTATTTCAAGGCACATCCATTTATACTTCCCTAAGCAAACATTGTTGCCACCTATTACTCTGCTGCTCTTACACTACAATGGATGGGGGTGGAGAGAGAACAGGGACACATTTAGAACAAGGGGGCGGGGGGGGGGGTTCCCTCTCCTACAGGGATAACAGAAATAGACCAGAACGCCTGGCACGGCATACCGCGTACAGATAATATCATGCATGTTGTGCACGGACGTGCCCTATCGAGGTTAAAGCCACGGGAGGCAATCTGATGTTCTGCCGAGGTCAAACTCACCGTTGGGCAGCTTGTGGCTGTTCTCCACCAGCCACGTGAACAAGTTGGCAAAGTTGCAGTTGCACACCCAGGGGTTGCCGTCGAGGCGCACCAACCGTAGGGAGGGCAGCTGGCTCAGTGCGCTCACGTTTAGCGTGGACAGCGCGTTGCGCTCCAGTTCTAGCTCTCTGAGCGAGGTGAGGCCCATGAAGGCTTCCTCGCTCACCATGCTCAGGTAGGGGTTGTTGCCCAGGCGCAACTTGATCAGGCTCCTCGACTCACCAAACGTCCCTTTGGGGATCTCCGTCAGGTTGTTGCTGCCCAGGTCAAGGAAGACAAGTCTGGAGGAGGTGCTCAGGGTGCCAGGCTCGATGTTGGTCAGCGAGTTGTTCCGCAGGTCCAGGTACACCAAGTCATTATACAGGACCAGGAAGTCTGAGGGGATGCGAGGGATCCAGTTGTCCGCCAGCAGGAGTCTGCGCACGTCTAGGGGGATCTCGTCGGGCAGGCGGGTCAGCCCGCGACCGCTGCAGTCCACCGTGTGGGGGTCCGGGCACAGGCAGGCCATGGGGCAGTTCTCCCCCCAGGTCCGTACGACGGAGGACAGCACCAGGATAAGGAGAGGCTGGAGCCAGTGGACACATGGCAACATGGTCAAGGGGGGTGAAGTGAAAGAGGAGCTCGGGAGTTGGGGTAAGGAAGGACGGGTGAGGACAGGGGTGGGGGGGGGGGGCAGGATAGAGGAAAGGGGGGAGAGGAAAATACGGAAAGCGGAGACCAAGAGGGCAAGGAGAATAGGATAGGGGAGGGGAAGGGGAGATCGCAGGAAGGAGTGTGGGGGGAGGGGGGGGGAAGAGGGAGGGAGGGAGGGTATGGATGGAGAGTCAACCCTCGTGCCGGAGCATTCCGCCTGGCTGTGGAGATCGGGAGGGAAGCGCGCCGAGCCGAGCAGGCGTTCCCCTAACAGATCATGTAGCAGGCAGCCTGGGTGAACAAGCAGATGGCTTGCTGTGAGCTGCAGCAGAGAGCCTGAAGCGCTAGCGGAGCGAGGAGGGGAGACTCAACTGAGGTAAACAGACGCGAGGAGCCGCAGGCTGGGCGGAGAGCGCTGGAGAGCAAGGGAGCTCCGCACCGCCGTGTTAGCGTGCGCTCGATGTGGCGGCACGGACGGACAAAGACACCGGGCTCTATGACACAAGACGAGACACAGAGGGGTGACTCAAGCATGACACCTGACGATGAACGACATTGTATCCCTCCACCAGACGCGGCTCTCTGTGCGGGGAAGCCTGTTCACCTAGAGAGCCAGCAGCTAACATACACATTGCTGATGCGCATGGCAAGGTCCCCCCCTCTCTGTTTCCATCTCTTTGTGCCAGGCAGTGCAATGCAACCCGCTGTGAGGGGGAGAACGAGAGACCTCAATATCGCTCCTTCCAGACGGGTCTCACATCTCGCTTGCTGTAGCGGGAGAATCCAAATGTCCAGAGAGGAGCCATCTGCGTTCGCATAGGAGTCGTGAGCTGCACACAGCCATGCCAGTCCAATGTCTGCGTCTGCCAGGGTTTGTTACATGCACTCCACTGTCCCACCCCCCTTCCCTCGCCCACGGAGGCGTGCCTGGATCGTGTTGTCAACACGTGATGTCACTTCCTACATTGAAACCTAGCATCCCATTTTGTTTTGTTTTTTACAGATTAATATGACCAGATCATTGTTTGGAATATTTGTAGGTCAAACAATGTATGGAATTATTATGTTTATCTGCTTTTATAATTACTTATAAGTATTCTTTTTCTGTCTTGTATCTCGAGAAGACAACCTAATTCATTTTGTTACATCATGCTTTTGGAAAATATAAACTTACACAATCTGTATCAGTTACTTAAAATTTAAAACCACAGCTGTTATTCCTTTCAATATTCAGCATGGTAGTTTGTCATATGTTTAAATATATATATTTTATTTGTATATTTAATTTACTTTCCATGCATTTTGTTTGTCCACAGTTCACATGACACAATTACAATAAATAGACAAGTAACACGTTTGTACAGTTTGACATATTTAATTATCTTTTAACCTCTACGTCTACAGTATGGATGGTAAAACCAGGGTGATGGGAAGTTTATTTTAGAAGGTGAACTAATTGGACATGGGAGTTGTTGGAACAGCCAAATTAGACAGGAATGGTTGCACTGGGACAATGAAGGACAGCTATGAAATGTAATTGCTCTGCCAGGGAGGGTGAATGTAACTAAGTAGAACCACAGATATGTTGTGACTGCAAAATCAAAATATATACAGTATTACATATACTGTGTAGAGTACATATATAACATGGGCATCGCCGTTTTGGCCCACATGGTTTTTATGGGGAGTTTTTTGGGGAGAGGAGCAGGTTAAGGGGGTGTCATTTGTTTCCATGTGAAATGTGGACCTGTACAGCCCTTTGATATTGTATTGTGATTAAGGGCTATATAAATAATTTTGACCTGACTAGAACAATATTGCAGTATGGTTTGTGAACTTACGTGCGTGTGCGTGCGTGTGCGTGTGTGTGTGTGTGCTATACAGCCAAAGTGTACATAGCATCTTATTCCTTATTCTCTATGTATTGTAATTTAATTTGTAAATAATCAAAGGGCCCAAAATGTACAAGCTGAATGTAAAGTAGCTATACTTACAAAATGCATAAATAAAGTAGAACCATTAAAAAGAAATGGATACCATAAAGTAGGCTACATGATTCTCATGGTGAATGGATGCGGAGGACATGGGCTACTAGACCTTGTTAAACTGTAGGTTACCTCATTGGAATGTATGTGGAGCACCTCCTGCTGCAGGTTTAATGGGCACACAGCTGACAATAAGTGGTTGTACATCTGCTCATTCCCAAACACTAAGTCCCCTGACTGCAATTTCCAGGTGTAAATTCTTCTCAAAATAGACAGGAATTGTACACCTTGTCTGCTTGCTTTATTCTAACCATCATAAACCTGACCCATTAGACCTAAAAGTATATAACAGTAAACAGTTGTAACACACTGTAGAATGTTTGCAGTTTATTGGGGCATTCAATTCACACATTTAAATAAACTATAGAGCATCTTCATATGTATTTATTAGTTAGCATTAAACACAGATTTAGGCTATTCAAATTGAATAAACATAGTTTCTATAATCAAAGAAGTCTGTCATGATGCCAAGTCACTGAGGTGTTAATGGATGCATAAGGCCATGACAGAGAGATAACCCACCCCTTCATGTTGTACTGACTTAGTGGTAACACTTTATTTGAAGTTTGTTCATTAAGGCTGACATAACACTGTCATAACCATGACACGACACCTGTCATGAACATTAATGAATGTCAAATTTCCAAAAGTATGCGAGGATCATTGATAAATACAAACTGTCCTCTACGTTAATTGTAGTTAAGACGCATCATAATAGGCACTTTAGATTTGTGAGTGAATTTAAAAGGTATACCACCACCACCACTGAAAGATGGATCTAATGAATTGATTTCCTATATCGACCCCCTCCGTACCAACAGATATCTTGCAGGTATCTCATATTGCATCTCAGTTAGAGATCAGTGAATCAATGTAACACCAAGCAAAGCCCTCTTCACTCCATATCTTAATGGATGTTTCACCGCCTGCCCTCAGCCTCCTCCGTTGGTTCAATATATATATTTAATGTTTTTATGGAGGAACTGTAGCAAGTGGAGAATACATTGTAGAGAAAGGGAGACGTTAGTTTTTCTGTATATTTGTACCTCAACAATTATAAGTCAACAGCTGAGCTCACAGCATGCTGGGTAAATGCGGGGTCTCGGCAGGAGGGCCCTTCCTCTCAGTTGAACCGGTGTGGGGGGAGGAGAGGCTACACACTCCAGCAGCAATTAAAGACCAGCCCATCAATAAATGATGAATGTCAAGCCCAGCGTGACGTTTGGCCTTGTAAAGAGACAAGTGCCCCATACAGATGCATGGATAAAGCAGAATATGTGTGTGTGAGGAGGGTCACATCTGGAAATGTCACCTCTTGCCTTTTGAGCACCTCTCGGAATGTGGCAGGAGACATCCAAGATGCAGCCTCTGTCATTTCCTAAGCCGTTTGCTGACATTTGGGATTCTGGGCACTTTGCCCCAGCGCGCCAGCACGTGGACATTAGAGCTCTGTGGTGCTTCAATGTGCTAACCGTTACCATGGCTGGCCGTTTCTGCATTGTGAGCGAACCGCGTGGCCTCACATAATGCTATACCTTAGCCTGGGCCTTGTCTTCACTCTGGCCCTCTCTGACGCGACCTCACCAAGGGCGTAGGAAAGGGCAGACCGAATTAGAAACTGAACTGACAGCAGTGGCCATTGCATTTTAGCATTTTGTCTCCTCAAGTTACTATTCCTCTGCTGCTATATATTTATATATATTTATATATTGCATAGCTGGTGCTTCATTTCATTGCCTCGATGGACATTCCCACTTTGGACATAGTTATCGGCTGGAAGATGGTGAGATGGACACGGAGATATTAAACTTACCGGGCTCTCATACATACATTATTTACACATTCACAAACACCCACACATATGAACTGAGCAGCAGAGGTCTTTATGCTGTTGCATTATTTCCTGTTTAAAAAAAATGTTTAGGCAAATAACGTACTGTACCTTTAAAGACCTATATACATTATTATCCTGCATTCTCAGCTTTAGTGGAGTAGAAGCACCATTAGATGTCTATTGCAATGATGGGCGCATGATATTGTGCATTGGCCCGATATGCCTGAACAATATCCCTCGCCCTTGGGAAATGATAAGCTGCAGTTAATATGGATTACTGTACATGGATGAAATCCCTCATGGCTAAATGTTAAGTGATTCACTGCACCCAGATATGAAAGATTAGATGGAGGAGCAAGATGAAAAAGACATATTTCTTCTGGCTCTCTTATGGAAACTATTTACAGCACATATTTGCTTTTGGTGTATATATCCTATAGCACATGTCTATATGCTATAGGATCATAGGTGCTACATGGGGCTGGGTGAACAAGTCGATCTGCAGTTTAATGCTTGATGGATTGAAATATGTTATATCTATATTTTTTTATATGTTTATGTTATGTAGTATTTTTGTAGCATTTGTAGAATAGAATAGATAGATGCTATTCTATTCTACAAATGCTACAAAAATACTACAACAAACAAAACAAAACAAAAAATATGAACAACCTTCCACCTTTAGTCTACAGTTGTTGTTTACATTTCGCATCAATGACAGTGAGTAGATTCCACCCATGGCTGTGCACTGTATATGCTGCCGTGCACTTCATTCACCAACAGAAGGCTCTGATCCCCTGACACAGGAACAGCCTGCAATGGCTACAGCTGTACTGTAGCTCAAAATAGTGTGAAGGGGAACCACACACAAAGACATGCTACATGCTCGTGGCCTGAGGATGAGCTTTCACTAGCCAGCATGCTCTAACTGTGTCATCTCCCCGCATGAGAAATGAGGGGGGGGGGAGGTTTGACAACATTCATTTTGACAGAATGTGAAAGACAATGGATTGTCATATTATATGCAAAAAAGATCTTTCTTTTAATATATAGTATGCTACAAAATACATTTTTTATTATTATTATTTTTTTATTTTATTTTTTTATTATTATTATTATACTGTTAAACTTGACAAAGGATCTGTCCTGAGACGTTACGGGCTCACTCTTCAACTATACCGTACCAACATTTTGCTAACTGCCCGTGCAGATGAGATTATCAGGTGGGAGGGGGGGGGGGTTCTGGGTTATCCCCATGGATACAGAACACACTCTTTACATCACTATTGGACTATGTGTTTATCTGGATACCATGCTAGTTGAACTTTGCCCTGACTAATTATGTACAATTTTCTCACTGACGGATTCAGCTGCAATCTGCTCATGGTGTTAACTTCACAGCCTGAATATGTTCCTGCCATGCCACTGTGACAGTGTGTCAGTCCAGATACTCTCTGCTTGCACTGTGCTGTATGTCACCATATGGTGTGGCATTGAAACCAATGATTTTAGAAGCCCACTAACTGCCACACTCATTCTTCAGCCAAAATGTAAATATAAGAACAATATTGCAAGTGTCAGTTATTGAAGAAAGAAAAAAAAATAGAAGGGAATATTATTTCATCAACACTTTTCTGATTTGATTTGTATACATTTTCTGAATTAAAATAACACAATTATAATTGATGGCTTACTGGAATGCCAATGATGAGACACAGAGATATTAAACAGTAGAATCTGCCATTATTCTTTACCTTATTAGAAAAAATTGTTGGACAGAATTGAATTAAAATCCTTTTTTGGAAACCGACCACCAGCATTCATCATTATCTCTGACTTAACTAATCTTATTGTTTTCCAAGGTAATCCTATTAGTTTTGGGATGGTGAACCAAGCTGCCCTGCCACAGTTTCACATACTGTAATCACTCATTCCATCACTCCTAAACCTAAAGACTTACAGAGAAACAGAGCACAAATAGGCTTTGCACACAGTAGACTGTGGAGCTCTGTGGATCAGTGTTTATGTCTGCATCTGTATATCACACATGTTATGGACAGTAAAACAGGACAGGATACATTAAATATGTACATTATAGGACAGTACTAGTATTATTTCATACATTTAGTTAAGATAAGTCAAACTGGCAAAGATTGTTATGGTTTTCAGAAGAACATGTTTAACAAATCATATAGGATTGTGAAAGTGAGATTAAGTGAGATCCTCTCCCAGACTACATCTTTGACACTATCTTCCCCTTTGAAAGTGCAGACTGTGGTGAAAACTACATTTTGTGCTGAATCAAAACTAAACTTCAGAAAGGTCACGACATGGAGAGTAACATATGTCAACTCCAACTCACGTTGTGGCTCTGCTTCTAAGACTGACCTCAAACATATTTATATTTTTACATAATTCTGCAGTGGAATATGTTACAGACTGAAAACATGCTTTAACCTTTATTCAGATATAGTCAACCAATGGTTCTAGGTTCTGCAAAGGTCATAATAAGGCAGTATGTTTAAGACTGATGTTTTCTTTATTATGTTAGAATCCTGTCTGATCAGCATCTCCAAATAATGTTTTTTGGCCAGTTGTCACTACAAACAAACACAGACCGTCATTCTGTTGTTGTTGTTTTCGCATTGAAAAACTTCCATCCATCCTTTATCAGATCACCACAACACCAAATCATATCATGTTGGCTAGTTACAAACTAACATACTCTACCGCGGTAGTATAGATAATCTGCAGTACATTGTAACTGTTAACACTGATACTGTAGGCATAAACAATCAGATGACAATAAAATGTGTTTCCTTGTCTAATCACATCTGCTGTATCTGTCCCGTCCATTACATATAATGTATTGCTTATCAGCATCAAATGAATTTACACATGCTGCAACAAACAACTGGAATTGTATTTTGGGAGCTAAATAACATCATCACTTGCTAATATGCTTTATATACACACACAATAAATTACTTTAAACAAATGCAAGCACATAAAGCTACTCTGTTAAATACTACATCGTACAATAATTGTTTGTACTCATTCAGTACAATGTTCTGGTAGAAAACTGGGTCTAAATCCTCTCAGGATTAGCCCCAAAATGCATAAAGGGCCCGCTATAAAGATGTCACACGTTTAGCGCACACAGTGATGGCAGCGGTCCTTTGGGTTTTTAGTACAGGCAAAAATAGATCCTCTTTGATTGACAGGCAGGGCTACAGTGTGACCATGGATATTCATTGAGTGCTTCCATACAGACTGCCTCACATAAATACTGTATTGTTCTTGTTCATGGATTAAATGCTTTTTGTGTGTGTGTGTGTGTGTGTAAACATGCAAATTCAGCCAAGTAACTTCTTTTGAGATTTAAAATGGGGATTTGTGTGGGAACACACACGTGTCATTTGAACATAGATGGGGTGATCCGGGTTTGTAGAAGTCTTAGAAGCCTAATGTCCTTGTCTACTAACTGCTAAGGACAGGGTGACTGACAAACCCCACTGTCTGACAGCTGCTTCCGATAGCTTGGCGGCCAAAGCAGAGCTGTGGATCTCCTGGATTGACACTGATGCAGTGCAACCCTGGATGTTTCATTTGTGGAGTGAGTGGGCCAGACAAAGCTCACATTTCAGTGCATGACTCTGTCCTGTCCTTGTGTGTCAGGGATTGCTGTAACTGGCCACAGATGACCCTCAGCGACCCTCTTGTGATAACATCAGAGGTCAGCTCTTACAGCTATTCTGCTCATTTTGATGCAATGTCATTAAGATACCTTTTATCCAAGCCGTACTGTAATGACCTGCTGTACAGTATTATCCTCTAGCCATTGTACTCAAGGCAGGCCTATGTACAGTACAGCATATTAGTGTTGTGTGTCATAATAGTGTTGTGCTGTCTTTTGTTCTGTGATTGTGTTGGCATGTCCATGGATGTGCCGTGAATGTGTCCAAATACCTCCAATGGTATTCATGCAGCCTCCTCAAACATTGTGCTGGAGGACTGCTTTGCCATGTTCATGGCAGGTCTCAACACACATAACCACGAATTTGTCCCCGGCACAGACACAAAGGTCAGGAGGTCCAGCTGAGAGGTGCTTGGAATGATGACATCATTAGCTGGTGGCCAATCGGCAGGGAGGCAGCGCGATGGCAGGCAGAGGGCACACAGACAGGGTGGCTCTGCAGAGTGGACGGACGGCTGGACCGAAATAACACACAATGTGAAATGTGTCTGAGATGCCAGTGGAAAAATGGTCACCACGGCAATGGAGGACATCAGTTGTAGGACTGGAGCCACGTCCTCTGCTTTACCTAAATTAAGAAAGTTGCCATTTTAACGAGAGATCCTTGTTGAAGGTTAAATATTATAATAAATGCCAAAATGCATGAGCTTGTTGTGTTGGGCGCCATTCAAAGGAACGTTAATTTAGTGACAGCTAATGAGAAGGGAAAAACGTTGAGAGAATCTCAATCCGAGAAATTTAAAGCAGGAGGAGATAGTTGCCAAGGAGATAACTCCAGTGAGCACGAGGTGTGACTTATGCGTCACTGGCTTATTCGTTTAGTATTCCTTCCCATCTCTTTCTCTGTGTCTCCTCCTTCCTCCCTTGTCACCGTGTCACATGACCATCGGGCCAGCCGCTCCTCAACCCCTCCTTACCCCCACCCCCCCGCCCACTGCTCTCAATGAGGTGAAGGATGGTCTGCTGTTTGTTTCCCAGATCACTGTCAGCGTCACGGCTTCTCAGAGCGAGAGGAGGAGAAAGTGCATGTGAGTGACACACGAGACATCTCCCTCCTGTTCACAGCTAGTCCGCAAATGACAGGATTATCTGGCAGTATGTGCCACGTACACACACACACGCATGCACGCATGCACACACGCACGCACGCACATGCGCACTCGCACACGCGTGCATGCACGCACACGCACACACATTGGGGGAATGTGATGACATTTGATTGTCATGTCACGGCGTCCCAATAATTCCCAATACTTGTCTATTGAGGCCCAATGTGTGATGGTGACATTTAGAGAGAGAGAGTTACACATACACTTTGACTATGTTATGCTAATGTAATGCGAATGATATGTGTATTACAATGATTCACAACATGTACAGTATGTACTTGCATACTGTGTTTCCTACATATACACTTAAATATTCCACTCTACCAAACTTGCACAAATCATACAGAAAAAAACACAATGGCAACTCGGCCTGCATGATTTGTCTGATTTGAGCTCCAACGAAGAAGGAAGAAAATGTGCAGAAGAAGATGAGTGACCACATCGGTTCCCTCCCAACCTAATGGATTTCTCCCAATTTGCACTAATACACGCTGCAATCATTCATGCAAATCGCTTCCTTACCAATCACCAGTCCACTCTGATCAGTGTGTGTGTGTGTGTGTGTGTGTGCATGTGTGTGTGTGCTCTATGTATGTGTCCTGCCAGTGCTTGTGTGTTTGCGTGCATCCATCAGCATGTGTTTTTGTGGCGTTGACACAACTAAGTGCGAGATGTATTGCTGCTATGATATGGAGACAGCAGGATAGCAAGTGGAGCGAGGATGTCTCTCTCTGCACGTATTAGTCAAAGCAATTCAATCTCTCTCTCTCTCTCTCTCTCTCTCTCTCTCTCTTTCTCTCCTCTCCTCGCTGTCACCCTGTCCTTAAGAGCCTGATGGATGGACTGGACTTCTGTTCATTCCTGCGTAAATGTGTGTTTACAGCTGTTCCTTTGTTGGCTTGAACCTACAGTCACCAGAAAGTCTTACATGAGTTGTATTATAGTATCTGTATAGATTATGTTATAGAATTTACCAAGTCAAATCTGCCCTTCTGACAGTCAATCAGAGGTGACTGCTTGTGGTAAATGAAGGTGAAATATCAAGTTGATATACATGTATTAATTTAATGCTAAAGAAAAGATATGCAACTTTAATAGCAGCCATGTAAAGCAGTGTCAAGTCCATGTATTGATATGACAGTGATAATGATAAAGTCCTGCAAATATTTTAACATTCTCTCGGGTGGGGGCATAATAGGAGATAGACAGAAGAACAATAAAGATGATGGATTAAGGGGCTGTGTAGTGATCTACTGGGAGTTTGGTAGGCATCTTGCCACCACCTCAAAGATCCCTCCCGTGGCCCTAGATGAGTTAGTGTTGACATTTACCAGCCTGATGTCATTGTGCCTATTTTTCTTCCCCCTTTTGGTTTCATTTAGTTGACCAATCAGATCAGCTCAGATCAGACAATACACTGATACATTGTGCACCGTTGGGCTAGGGCAAGGGTTGTTAAACTTTTCAGCTCGAGACCCCCAAAATAACAGTGCCAGAGTCTCGCGACCCCCTCTATCGCCAGAGGTGGTAGAAGATTACAGCCATAATATTATTTTATAGTGTTATAGGTAGCAGCAAAGTGACACACTGTTATGGCTAAAATATGCAATTTCTAATAATTTAAAGTTATTAGTATTATTTGATGTTTCAGATAATCCTCTCGTGACCCCCTCCTGTGTCTCGCGACCCCCAAGTTGAGAACCACTGGGCTGGGGAATTTCGTGCTGAAATGTCCATTATATGTTGATCTCAGAGGAACATTGCAAGCTGTCTAGATGAAGATGGACCGTAGGCTTAGTATTTGTACTAGAGCAGTGATGGAAAGTATTCTATCTTTAGTTTTGAAGTGGAACGAGACCAGTTGTAGTACACTGCCGCCTTGTGTTGAAATGGGTAACTGCCCATTTGCCAACTTCAAAGGCTTCAGCTTCAATTTTCAAAAGCCTTCAACACGTGCTACTGTATGTGTTTTTTGGGGTTTAAAATAAGGGGAACTGCATGTTCTGGCGCGTATGTCCCTTTGGCGTGTCAACCAGGAATAAACGTATGTTTTAGGGAAGAATCAAATCATTAACAACTACTTTATTCTGTCTAAACAAGGAGCTGATGAGATGTAAATTATTTAGTTTTAGAGTGTTATAATATCTAATTTCATTTCACAATATCTTTTTTGTTTTATTTTATTTTCACTGTAAGGATTATGCCTACACAGGGACTCAGAAGGGAACATTATAATTTTATATAAATTGTCTGTGCACCACTATCAATATATGAACAATATATAGATAGGACATTCAATTTACATTTGATTACATTTTTTGTTTGGTCATTTATAGTAACATCATAAAATTAAATGTATTATATTAATATTATCGTGGACGTGCAATTTACATGCAATTTAATGAAAGGCTATTTAATATGTTCTTTGTTTTACTGAAGTCATTGCAATAATACTTGTATAATCACTGTCCTCTTACGATGAAAATGTAAGACGTTAAGTGAAACATACCACTAGATGGCAGAAAATATCTATTTTATACTTATATTTTATATTCTGCAACTACTGAGACATACAGTAACAGTAGTCTGATGTGCATTATACCCAAAACCTCTTACCAAAAGCTCACATTCACTGTGCATGTGTATTAACATGCAATAAAAATTGCCTTTTGGCTTGCCCAACTCATTTACAGTCTCCATTTCATTTCATCTAGGATAGAGCGAGACAAAATGGCGCCTGTGTGTGATAGATGGATAATAAGCAGCCATTGGTGTTCAGGGTTTCAGAGTTCATACTGTTATATAGGTCAGACAGGTGAGGTCAGATAGGAGCTTGTCAGCTCTACACTGTCACACTTTATACTACTGTCTAGTGTGTGCCATCTGAGCCACTCCTCTGTGCTGCCTGCATGCCATGGACTACCCAGCGTGGGGATAGTGTTAGTGTTAGAGGAAAGGAATACACATGATGTCTGTATTTCTCTGCATACTGTGTGCGTGTGTGTGTGCGTGTGTGCGTGTGTGTGTGTGCGTGTGTGTGGTGGGGGGTTAGAAACTGTCTCTCAAGATCTCTGTGCACTCTAAAATCAGACAAAACATATCACACCTGCACCACAGAATGTTAAAACCAGTTTTGAATATTATGGTGTGCAATATTTCAAGTCTTTTATGAAATATACAGTATTTTCTAATAAAAAAATAATGGAAATATTATTTATTTTGATTGGTTTTCTGATAGAAAAATATGTTGGATATATAT